>QEPC01010893.1:2440127-2450822 GCA_003113815.1 Sphenodon punctatus
CCTCCTTCCCATGCTCTTAGCTAATCCCTCATTCACCACCTGATGCAAAGGGATCATTGAAACACAGGGGAATCCGCAGCTGGGCAAATGCCACTAGCCTCCCAGCTCCCTCCCCTGTCAATCTTTCCCATCCCAGACCCTATTCCAAACCAACACCCCCTTTTAAAGACCTTGGAACAGCAGTGAAAAGAACACTCAGTTTTTAATTTATTACAAAATGAGAAATTTTCAAGATACAAAAGTGACAAGAATTCTGTTGGGAATCTCCATGTGCTTACCCTAAAACTCAAGAGAAAGATCCTACTTGTTGGTTTCAATGTTGGCACAGCACCCCTCCCAACCCCCGACACACACACCCCCCACAAAAAAAATCCATCTCAGATGCTGTAGCCGCAACTCACCAACTACTTACTACCGGGGGTCGTGGCCTGTGCGTGTTTTTCATTCCAGGACAGACAACGGAAAAACCCACCCCCATCCTACGTACCCTAAAAGAAACCCATCCATAGGCCACAGCTTTTGCAAGGCTAATGCCACCTTCTTCCGTTCCCTCTGCCCCGGAAAGGTGTTGTCCTACTTAGAGAAAAACCAAACAGACCACTTCTGGTATGGCACCAGATCCCATTACCAGAGTCTGTGCAATGGGAGACCAGCTACCTCTGCCAACTCACTGACCGGAGGTCTGATTTTTAATCCCCCTTTGACAAGTACGCTGCTGGCAGGGGAAGAGGGTGGCTGTAAATCCATCTCCCTCTTCCTTATCAGGAACACGTTGGATTATTCAGCTCTTTCCTCTCCCCCTGCACCTCCTCTGTTCTCCTGCCAGAGGCAACCAGGTTGGCAGAGAGAAGACAAAGAGGCCTTTACAACTATTTCAGGACAAGAGAGCTGTGCTGGGTTGAGAGGAATCTAAGCGATTTGCCAACAAGGGCAGGTGGGACAGATCACATAGGGGGAGGCATAGCACCAGGCAGAGTGAGCTGCGTATCTGCAGAACTCCATGCTGGTGTGCCTACAAGCTTTAAAACTGAAGCAACTTGTGTTTTGAAAGGGAAGCAGCAGGTTACAAAAAAAACAGACTCCCCCCCAAAGCCAAACATTGAAGAATCTAACTGCAAGTGTCCTCAATCAATATGGAATGAGTAGAATTGGGCTTCTTGTTACAATGTGATTTGGGTCTCTCTGGGCTCCCACATCCAAGTGAGAGGCTGGTTGGTTTCAGCTGCCTTATCTCAGTGTCATTTGAAAAGCTGGGCAGGGAAACTGCCCTTAAGGATACTCGCATGTAGCCACTGCAAGTGTAACCCACCACAGATGTATTCGTTATGTGTAAACACTTACCATGAGGCAAATCTATACAAAGCAACTCTTGTGCGCAGCCAGCTTGGGAAGCAGGGAGGAAGACACCCTTTCTCTGCATTTATAGTGCTGTGAACTTAAGCCCGCCTGCAGCTCTCTCCCCACCACTGAACAACAGACTAGCATGTACAGACTCTTGCAGATGTCCCTACTCCAGAGGCAAGGGAAGAAGTGGCACAAAACAAGTAGGAGGAAGACCGTGAAAGGGGCACCCCATCCATGGATTTACCACGCATGTTCACACGTCACAAATAAATCCATAGTGAATTAACATGTGGTTTGTTAAAAATCAGGAACCATTCAAAAAAAGTTTAAAGGTCTTAATTGGGGCACCCCCAAAATCAAAGTCACTGCTGACAATTTGAGGGAACAGACAGTCTATTTTTAAAAAAATGGTTTGGGGCCACGCTTGCTTGCCCCTTTAAGAGGTTCTGAGCATCACAGAGACAGGAAGGCAGGCTCTTAACTCCTGGCGATTTTTGCTGCCAAGTTCAGTTTGTTTCTCTTGGGATCAGGGAAGAGCTCTTGCATCTTCCAAGCCGAGGTTGCTGGAGACTGTATCCAGGGTAAAGCTTCATGGCTCTGACACAACTGTGGGAAGAAACCTGGAGTGAAGTCCCCACCCCCGGGGCAAGACTTCAGTCTTCAGCTAGCATCTCACCAGGACAGTATCTCCTCTGAATCTCAGTGCGGACGTCATCCTAGGAGAGAGATTCAAGCTCACCAAGGTGCGCACCCCCTGAAAGTGTAGCACTCTCGCCATGATTGAAGCAAGCATCACTGAAATTTGAACCCAGAACTTGCCAGCACTGCCGCTTCCACAAGCCCGCTTCTCCTTTGAGCTACAGGAGTAAACTTCAGTAAGTGAAATCTATAGTAGGTTATCTTGCAGAAGGCCGGCTGGCCAGCCAGCCACTAGCACGTTCCAAACAAAAAGTTAATTCAACTCTCAGCTCAGTTCTATTCCAGAGAGGGTGGCCACCTTCGGGTTTGTTTGTTTTTAAACCTGACATTTCCATTTTGGCCTATGGGAGTGTCAGGTAAAAAACCACCCCAGGTGGACACCCTAAATCCAGAGTGATAAACAGACATGAATCAGGAGTAAGCAGAGGAGTGGGTACGCCTGGAAAATCAAATCAGGAGCACCTCCTCCCCTTCAGTTTGTATTTTGAAATAACTGTTTGTGTGAAACACATCAGTGTGAAAGTGGAGTCTTGTGATCATTCCACTTCAGCTAAGGGGGAAATTGCCACCGTATTACATTGGTTTAGGACTGCTTGTCTTGACACTAAAGTATTTACTTCATTTTAATTAAAATCAAATTAATTTGGTTTGCCTCAGATCATGGCCTTAGGACACGCTCGGTCCTGCTGGATAAGAATTGGAGATGCTAATTGGTGGGATTGGAATGGGGAATAGAAGGCTAGGGTCCAGATATAGTCCCCTTCTTCCGTAGATTGTTGGTCCCTTCTTGAGGGGTTTGTCTAATTAATATTGTTCAGTGCCAAAGCACATTGCTGGCCCTATATAATAATCAGTCATGGATCTGTGCCATGGAACAATCCCCTATCCTTGTGGGTCCCTCCGAGTGTGCTCCTTCAGTAGAGACTGGATTCAGGGACCAGATGTGGACATTAGAAAAGGGTCAAATAATAATGTCAGCCACAGGGCAAACTTGGGGGTTCCCCTTGTCTGTTCTATGGCACACGTTGCAGCCTTTCCAAATAGAATATAAACCTGTATACCGGCCCTTCTGTTCCAGTTATGCTTCGTGTCCCCTGCTACTTGGGGGGGTGGGGGGAGGGAAGTATGCCTGGATGGAGAAGCACCCAACAGCTGATCAGTGCTGAACACCCCCATGCCCCAATAACTCCCCTCCTCCAAGTTGTAACCTCCTGTATTGGGACACTGGAGAGGAACAGCCCATGTCCAAGTGACTAGCCTCAAAGTTAGTCAACGGGCAATTTTAGAACGTCCAAAGTTTAAATTCCACCTGAGTAGAAATGAGGAACTGCTGCTATCCTGTACTGTGCCAGATATTACGGTATCCGCAGAGCCAGCCTTAGAATTTACGGGGCCCAGGGTGAGAATAAACTACAGCAGGGCCCCCCTAACGGCACCCGCTCAATGCGGGGACCCTGGACAGTGAACAGCCAAGTCCAGGGTGGTTGTCCCCGTTCAGCCTGTGGTAAACGCCCTGGGTACATGGTTGGATACCAATGCTATCCGTTTTAATATTTGGTTAACCGCATTGCCATCTGACTTTTTTCTTCTTTTAAAGCCCTTCCTCCCTCCCTGCTGGTTCGGTTATTATGCGGTAGCATCCGGTATGCCGGTTTGGCAGTCTGTCTCGGCGGTAACTGGATAGTTACCAAACCACCGTCAAACTATCCTGAAATGGACAACAAAAAATAAATTATCTGTGCTTAATGTCTGGTATTCTGGAGTAGTCCTGAGCCAGGCAGCCCATCAGGCTGGTTAGGTTAAGATGGATGAGCTTGTCCAAGGTTAGGATGTAGCAAGCACCACATCCAGCCACCTTTGGCTTCCCCAACCCAACGGATCCAGCCGGGTCAGGTCCTCATCCACAGCTGGAGGGACTGGAGGTGGCTATCCAGTGGGAGACCAAGCAGGACTTGGAACCCAGAGCCTTCAAGAAACACAGTCAAACGCCTTAACCACTCAGCCACCATGCCTTGCTTTTAAATTTTAAAATGTGGACACGTTTATATAAGGGATGATAATTTATACCCATTTATGCAAACTCAAACAGAGGGCAAGGCGTCACAATCTGTGGTTTTAAGATCAGGTTGCTTTACACGGAGGCCGTCGTTATCCCTGCTCCGTTGGTTTTCTAACCTCGCAGACAGGACACAGCCAAACCCCAAGGAAAGATAAGGATTTCAACCCCCCCATAAATCCTATTTCTCCTCCTCCCCGCCCCCACCTCCCTCTGGTTCAAGAGACACTAGCCAAGGGGCTTGGGGTGGCCTTCCCACCTCCTTACCATGTGGCTGAGTTTTCCCAGCACGGGGATCAAGTGCAGAAGCCCCACGTCCTCAGGATCCCCCAGCCAGGTCGAAATCAGGATCAGGTTGGAAAGCTGGGATGATTTGGAAAGAATCAGTCTTGGGCAGGGCCCTGGGGAATTCTACGCTGCTGTAACTGCAGTCATTTTTGTAAAATTTTGCATTGGGTGAAATTGTCACAGAAATTGCCTCTGGCAGCACTGAATTACAGCCTGCACGGGGAGTGCTGCATTGTAACCAATGTAGTGCTGGCCCTGTGAGCTAGTCAGTATATATTGGGAACCAGGGGAGAGGATGGCAACAGGGGGGAGGGGTACAGTCCATTTCTTACACCTGGGCCCATTCTAACCTAGCTACGTAATGGAGACAAGCAATGGAGTTAGGGCACTGATTCTGTGAAATTTGTAAAGACTTGTGCCCAGCTAAGATTTACCATCGCAGCTGAGATATGGACCGAAATATTTTTTGGACTTTGATTAGGGTAAGCCTAGTTAGGAGAATTCAAGTACAAGTAGGAATGTGTTACTGGTTACGTTATTTTAATTTACTGCAGTGCTAGTATAATCTAGCACTGCATGTTTTATTCACGATTTTACATTAAACGCCTTTTAACTGAGTCTATAGTGGTTAAGTGAATTCCTAACATTGGCCTGATACAGTTTGGGTAAATTCAAACACAGGCAGACCTAGAGAGAAGAGTTTTGTGCTTGGGAAACTCTAAGGCTTAAAAGGTGACAAAAAGGTTAACCCATTGCAGGCTGAATCGGTTCCGAAGGGACCTGATCCAGTGGGTGCTGCAATTGGAGGGAAACCGAGTCACAGACAGCCTAGAGTGACGTACTGTGACCCCAATTGACATTCACATTAGCCAGAAACTCACTGACCTTGGGCCAGTCAATATTCTCTCAGCCTAACCTACCTCACAGGGTTGTTGTGAGAATTAAGAGTTGTGTTAAATTGTTCTATGTGAAGCACTCCAAGTGCCATGGCAGATGGGCGCTATATAAAAATGATTATCCCAAAGGCAGCCCCCACCCCTTGGAGCAGCAAAAATCAGGGCGATGCTGGCATCCGAGTTCAGTCCTCACCTAGTTAAGACCTCGGGACATTGCAGCTGCCAAGTTCAATTCCCAGGGCAGAAGCTGGAGAATGGGCTAAGGGAGGTGGGGTAGATTCAAGGGGGGGAATTGTGGGCAGAGCAAGGAGGAGGATCAAGATGTGTAAGCTGGATGAGGCTATGCGGCAGGCCATGGATGTGGGAGCTGAGTGCACATGAAACGCTCAACCTTTAGGCCAGTTCCACCTCCACTGTCAACTCCCCATCTAGATCCCCCCAGCCCTCCCTTGAAGCTTGGCAGCAGCCAGAGATGGAAGGGGCAGCTCCTACCGGTTACCTGGTAAGGGAATCCTTGCCATGAATCATCCACAGCTACTGTCCTGGCCAGGTCTCGATCCAGCAAGGTCAGGTCCTTGATGTAGCAGCCCTGGAGACACAGGCAGTCCTCCTGGTAAAGCCGGTGCCTGGAAGAGCAAAGGTGTCACCAGAAGTGCAGCTGCATTGGGGGCCACAAGCCTGGAGGGGCCCCACGAGCTTTGGGGCAGCCTCCCGCCTCCCACCCCCCGTGCCCAGAACTGGTGTGTGCGTGCAATGGGAGCATGAGATGTGGGGCCTACCAGCTCATAAGATCACTGGTTGGGTGGGCAGTCAGTGTACTCCTCCCCGCCACACCTGCCACCTATGCAAATTTTTAAGCAACACTTATGAAAAATGCATTTTTCAGGGCCTGCACTGGTGCCTTAGGCACCACGACCTGCAATATGCATTTAAGTGTTCCTTAAAAAATTGCATAGGTGGCAAACCTACTCCCCGCCCCCAGCAGAGAACCCTCGCTCTTCCCCCCCTCCCCAGCAGTCCCCACTCCTCCCTAGCTCAGGAGCAGGGTTGGGGGCCCATCAGGGCCGGCCACAGAATTTGCCGGGCCCAGGAGGTCGATAAAAGGCAGGGGCTCTAGTGGCCCCATCCTCTTGGTGGCTCCCTCCATGGAGCCCTAAAGGCGGTCGTGTTCGGGGGGCCTCACACTCTGCACTGGTGAACGCAGGGGCCAGTGCAGGGCCTCCAGAAAAAGGGGGCCTGGGGCAGTCACCCCCCAGGCCTCCCTGTGGTAAGGGCAGCCCCGAGGCCCATTCTATGACCAGGAAGCTCAAGGCTCCCCTGTCCCACCTGAATCAGGACATCTGGTTGCTATATTCTTATAGGTGGCAACCCTAACTGCATTAAAGCCGGTGTCATTCCTTCCCAGCCCCCCATACGGAGCAAGATTTTAGGAACTCTGCAGCCACGTTACTTCTATGCCTACTGCACTAGAAGTCCCAACCTACCCCCAACTGCCTGTGTCCATCGGATGCCTCCACCGTGACCTCCACGTGCAGAGATTACCCTCAGCCCGGCTCTAAAATGAAGTGGGGGTTGGGGTAGGGCAGAAGTGGAGGATTCAGGAGCCCTGCCTTCTAAAAGGGGCACTTTAGATCTAGCAATGGGGCAGGGGAAGGGGAATCTCTTGCCACCAGTGCTATAGGGGAGGTAGATTAGGTTCCCAGTCTCTGCTCCCCCTTCCATGAATTATGCCCTGTGCAGGAGTCATCACCTGAACAACTTCTTCTGAGGATCTAGTATGTCCAGAATTTTCTCGGCATAGTCTTGTTTCGCCGTGGTGAAGACAAAGAGCTGAGGGGCAGGAGAAAAGAGCAGGTGGGTCTGCTCCTAAATCTTGGACCGACCATCACATCATCTCCAAGCATCTCAGAGTCTCAACCCACCTCCCCAGAGCAAAAG
This sequence comes from Sphenodon punctatus, assembly GCA_003113815.1. NCBI lineage: Eukaryota > Metazoa > Chordata > Lepidosauria > Sphenodontia > Sphenodontidae > Sphenodon > Sphenodon punctatus. The sequence goes on from QEPC01010893.1 coordinate 2,447,349, forward strand.
GAACAGCAGTCACCCTATTTTACAAGGGGAGGAAAACAGTCATGGAGCCAGGAAGCAGCCTGGCCCAAAGTCTGCTGCAGAACCAGTTAGAGAGCCCCACGAATCCCAGTTTACCCCCTTCCTTGGTGCTTTGGGGCAAGGCTTTTGAGGAGGACAGAAAGAGGACCCTATAACAAGGTCATTGGGGGAGGGCTGCTCACCAGATTATCACCGTTCTTGCTGAGACTCCCAAGTAATTCTCAGCTCATTCTCGTTTGCAAGAACAAGTCAAGAACCCAGATTCTTGTCAATAAAAGCAAACATTTCAAAATCGGGTTTCAGCCCTAAGTCAGACTGCAAGCAATATCCCTAGCACTGATCATGCACTGTTTATATTTATACAAACACTTATATCCCACATCCTCCTGCACACTGCCAGCTCAGGGTGGCACACAACAAAAAACAATAAAACTATTTAAAACACTACAATACATAAAAATATACATCATAAAGATTTTAAAAATTCAGCAGCAGCCAAGGCAAATAAAACCCCTTCCCGAAGGCCCGGCAGAACAACCAGGTCTTACAATATCTGCGGACAAGAGGGGAGGTCTGGGCACAGTCGCGCCTTCAACGGGAGGGAGTTCCACAGCCAAGGTGCGGCCACCGAGGCCGCCCTCTCTGCCATCGCCACCCGGTGTACCCAGGGGCACTTTGAGTCGGGCGCCCCCCGGCCAGCCGCACAGGCCGCGAAATGACCCGAGGCGATCTCGCAGGACCCAAGCCGTTTAGGGCTTTATAGGTCATTACCAACACCTTGAATTGGGCCCAGAAGACAGTAAGGAGCACCGGTGTAATGTGCTCGTGGCAGCCCAGTCGAGAGGGAATGAAGGCACGAGTGATGGTGGCCAGATCCGAGCCGGAGACATACGGCCGCAGCCGTCACCCCAGATGTAATTGGCTAAACGCTCCCCTCGCCACAGCCTCCACTCGGCAATCCACGCGGAGCTGCGGATCAAGGGGCACCCCCAGACTACGAATCTGAGTGGTCAAAGGGGGACTGATCCTGTCAATGACAGGAGCTACACACACCCCTCAGCCCTACCCACCAGCATCACCTCCGTCTTGTCAGGATTCAGCCTCCGACGGTTCGTCCTCATCCAGTCCCCCACAGCTGCCAAACACCGGGTAAGCACCGAGGACTCCCGGGTCTGGGTCTCCAGAAAACGAGAGGTAGAGTTGTGTATCATCGGCGTACTGATAACATCGCACGCCGAACCCTCTCATGACCTCACCCAAAGGTTGCATCTACATGTTGAACAGGAGAGGGGACAGACTAGAACCTGCAGGACTCCACACGTGAGATTCCAGGGAAAATGACGTATATTCCCCCGAAAACCACCCACTGAGTTCTCCCTGCCAGGAATGAGCAGAACCATTCAAGAACAATCGCACTCACCCTGGCCCGGTCCTGCAGCCTTGTCACCAACATCTCGTGATCAACGGTATCAACACTGTCAACAGATCCAGTAAGATCAAAATTGACGATCTGCCCTAATCCAATTCACAGCGTACGTCATTGACCAAGGCCACAAATGCAGTCTCCATGCCAAACCCAGGGCAAAAACCAGACTGCGAGGGATCAAGAAAGCCAACCCGGTCCATATGCCCCTGTAACTGCCAGGCCACCACCCGTTCTAACCTTCCCTTTTTAGGGAAGGTTATTGAGACTGGCCAATAGCTGGCCAGGAAGTCAACATCCAAAGATGGCTTCTTGAGCAGAGGCTGCACCACCACCTCTTTGAGATGGTTCGGCACCCTGCCCTCCCTAAGGGAGGCACTGACCACCCCCGCCAGCCATGGCCCTAGCATCTCCTGGCTGGTGACCAGCCAGGATGGACACGGATCTAATTCACAACAGGTGGCCCGAACTGTCCCAAGGACCTCCACCACATCAGCGGGCAATACCCACTGAAACCGATCCCACAACAACACACATGGCAGGGCTTCCTATACCACTGATTCACCCACTGTCGCAAGTGCAGCATCGAAGTCGTGGTGAATCTGAGCGATTTTATCCACAAAAAGTCAGCAAACATGTTACAGCGCGCACTGGAAGATTCCAGTTCGAGGCGGAGAGAGGCCAGACTGACCAGCCCCTGCACCACCCAGAAAAGCTCCGCTGGACGTGACTTTGCAGTGCGGGCAGCAAAGAAAGTTCTTTGCTGCCCTCATTGCATCTGCAACAGCATAAGCTCTTAAACTATAGCTTTATGCTGCAATCGGTCAGCTTCAGTAGGAGTTTGGTGCTACCGTCGCTCCAACCGCCGTCCATCCTGCTTCATCCGGCACAGTTCCTCCGTGAACCATGGCGAGCCCTGCCATCGGCTTTCTGGAAACGGATGCTTGGGAGCCGTTTGGTCAATAGCCTCAGCCAACAAGCTGTTCCAGAAGTCAATGAGGTCATCAAGTGAATGATCATCAAGGTCGGAAGGCATTTCCCCTAGGGCATTCTGGAACCTTTCTGGTTCCATAAGTCACCGGGGGCAGACCCAACGAACGGGTCCTGCACCTTTCCGGGGGCAGACATGCGCCAGGAGACTGGTCCAGAGACGGTAATGATCTGTCCATGACAGGGGTAAAGCTACTACAGTCACCACCAAATCCCCCACCTCAAGGCTGGTGCAGAACATCAGGTCTAGGGTATGTCCTCCCTCATGCATCAGGCCCTTAACCCTCTGAGACAGTCCCATGGTTGACATGGAGTCCATGAACTCCTCCTCTGCTCCCCCTAGATTGGCATCGGCATGGATACTGAAGTCCCACAGGACCAAGGTCTTCGGGGATTGCAAGACCACCTCCGATACCAATTCCACTAGAGCGTGTAGGGATGCTGCGGTACAGGTAGGTGCGTGGTATACCAAAAGCAGCCCTATTCAGTCTCCTGCCAAATCGATCACAAGGTGGACCCCCTCCATGCCCAGGTGGTCTGCACAGGATACCGCCTCACAGACCAAGGGTCTTTAAAAACAACAGCTACACCGCCTCCCACCCCTCTGATCTGGGCTGGTGTTGCACAAAGTACCCGGCTGGAACAAGGTCAGCCAATACTGGCCCCGACTCATTGTCCAGCCAGGTCTCTAATACATACGAGGTCGGCCAATCGATCCAAGATCAGCTCTCGGATGGATGTTGATTTATTACTGACCAACCTCACATTCAACAGCAACAGTTCCAGACCAGGGGCTCCTCCAATCTTGATCCCTGCATTACCTGCCTGGGGGCCTATGTAAGAGACAGGAACTAGGTACCTGTCCCTCCTCACAGTTGTTCTCTGCTTCCCAGAGAGACCATAATTAGTACCCTGGCCCATCACAACCCTAATGGCTGTAGACAGCCCCCCGGCCCCCTCCCTCAGTCCCAGTGTTCATCCCGCCAGACCCCCTGAGGAAACCCCCTACCTCCCCATGCCCCCTCCCTTCTCTCCAACCCCCC
>QEPC01010893.1:2450994-2474821 GCA_003113815.1 Sphenodon punctatus
TTTTTTGGGTAAAAAAAAAAAAAAAAAAAAAAACAACCCTCACATCAGGGGGCCATGCCCAACCCTCCCCAACCCAGTCCCTCCCCACCCCCACATATGCAGGGGAGGAGTCATGTTCCCCTCAAGCCTCCCCCGTCAACATATACCCTAGCCAGCTGCCCTATACACCAGGTCTCAGCCCCAAGGGACCTACAATATAGGAGAGACAAGGAAGGCATTCTTGAAGTTAAGAAGTCGCAGGCCTAGCTTAAGAGATGGGGACCCTGAATGAGAGGTGTTAGCGGGAAGGGAGCATCAGTAAGCAGGGTGAGGAGCTAGGGAAAGCCCAACAGAAAAGGTAGGTTTTCAGGAGGGATTTGAAGGTTAGGAGAGAAGGAGCAGAATGAATGTGTTCAGGAAGGGGGACAGCGTGGGTGAAGGGGAGAATGCCAGTCAGCCTGCTGTTTGGGATTCCAAATAGCATCCCCATCTTTGCAGATCAGGGCAGCCAGACGTCACGCTACCTCTGTGAAGAAATCTGATGTGTTGAAAATTGCTGTTGTAATCTGGGGAGCATGGTTGGCGTTGCAGAGGTTTACACCACTGCATGATTTTGCGGCTGCCCAATAGTCCCCTCCCACCAGCTGTTGGTGGGAAACGGTCCCTTGATGCAAGGGATCTCCGCGGTATCTTGGCAGGGGATCACAAACCAGGACTGGGGCAGCAGACGTCTCTACACATAATAGGGTTGGGGTTATCAGGTACCTCGTACGTTTTGGAGAGCGTTTCCAAAAACTCCATCACGTAGGGTCGCAGCTTCATGGACACCTCCAAGAGACAGACAGAAAACTCAAGCTTCATCTTCCACACGCAGCCTCCCATCACCTCTACTGCAACTCACTCCCACCAGCGCTAAATGGGGAAGGCCCCACACAATCAACTGGGACAGGGAACACTGGAGTAACCAGAGGGGGATGGAGAAAGATGTGGGGAGACCTTCCCCCTCACCTTCCAAACTTGTTCTCAAACTTTTGTTGGAGGCAGTACCTCCTACCTTGCCTTAACCCCCGCCCGTGTTCCCATGAGAAGGTGGTGTTAAAGCAAAGTATTTACCCGGGCAAAGCAGCATTGTTAAAGTGGGGCGGGAGCCTTCTACCTCCAGTCTGCCACTATCCTGCTCACTATGCTCACTTATCATTTGAGCTCCCCCTGTTGGCAGTAACAAAGCAGACTAACTTGGGGGAAAGGAGCTAATTACCTCCTGATTTCCCCCCTGCTTGTGCAAAGGTAGTTACTTCAGAGTTAACTCCTCCAGTGTAACTACCCTTGTTTGTGAGAACAAGACCTCAATCTCTCCCCCCACCTCCCAAAGTTTAGGCTGGCACAAAAAAACCATTCTGGCCATCCCAAGCAACAGACCCCTCCCACCCCAAGGGGGTGGGATTTTACCTCTCATACCTGGGCCACATGGTAGAGGAACCCCAAAATTGGGCGGTGAAGTTCATATCCCCCCCAATTGTCCCACACAGATAAAACAGCTCGGTGTTGCCATCTACTAGCAACAGCAGGGACGTAGTTCGAGATAGAATCCACCCCCCACCCTGGGGCAGGGAGAGCATGGACCACTGGGCCAGGGAGCTACTAAGTAGGAGGGGGACTGCGCCGAGGCAGGGAGCAAGGCATGCTGGGACACAGAGTTCGCTTGAGTACTCTGAAGTTGGGTGGGGAGTTGGGGTGAGTCTGCAAGGCCCCACCCCCTTGGCACCTGCCCCGCCCCCACTCAGGTAGGTCCAGCCCCCTCAGGCTCTGGGCAGAGAGGGCCGCAGGGGCAGTCAGCGCAGCTACATGCAACGGCACTGCCCTTCTCTTGTAAAAGCCATGCCTCCCTACAGCTCAGGCATGTTTATGGGCTGCTCTTGCCTGCATCTGGCAGGTCTGGCCTGGTTAACTCAACCTGTTGAGGAGCATACGCAAGATCCAGAGGTGCCTAGTTCTAGTTCCCTCTAGGGCTGCTTTCCCACTGCAGGACCTTAGGTCAAGCAATATTCCAGTCAAGTAGGGGGTTCCCCTTGCCTTCCCAGATGGCAGGAGACTGGCAGTCAAGTGGGGCACAGAGTTGCTGCCACCCCCCCGCCCCGCATCCGTCTGGCACTCACCTGGTAGCTGCTGCCTTGGAAGTCAGTGGAGAAGGTGAACTCAGCATCTTTGCAGCCGATCAAGGAAGACCAGACCAAGATCCCATCCTGGAAGAGGGGGGGGGCCTCCTTTAAAGCCATCCCATCGGCAATGGGGTCTCCCTTGGCATAGGGAAGCCAGGAGCAGCGCCACAGGGGAGGGTACGAGACCCTGGTGGGATTGATCAATAGGGGTGTGCAGGAGTCACATCAGGGTGTGCTGGTGCCGCTTGGGGAAAGGGAGCGCATGCACAGAACAGTCCTGGTGGCCATTGGTGCATGCGCAGCCATTTAAAAAAAATATTTTTAATAAAATAATTTTAAACACAAATGAAGTCAAACCAATGTTGTTTGCCTAGTCATGTGTTTTCATTACCTTTGTTATGAAAACAAATGGCGCTCCATTCATTTTCATAATGAAACACTGAACAAATCTTCCATCACCTCTGAGATTTGGAGAGACTGTCCCCCCCCCCAAACCTACCCCCCCCCATAAATAAGATTTGGGTCCCAAGGAGCTACGCCTCTCCAGGCTCATTTACAGCGCCCCTTTGTTAACTTCCCACTAATTTCGGCATCTCCTGCATTTCAGTGGCCCCCACCCCTTGGACCTCCTGGACGAGTCACTGAGGGGCTGTTACCAGCCTCCGATTATCTGCTCAAATGAGGCGGTGCTTATTGACAGAATGGGCGGAGCCAACGTCCCTCTTTGGCCCCTTGAAATGTGTGAATGCAGTCCCCTATTCCAAGAACCTTGTGGGAATAAGCCCTACGGCCTTTATCTAGGGATGGGCGAACAGAACCGAGTTCGGAAATTCGGTTTGGTTCAGTTCGGAAATTCGGTTCGATCGACCGAACTATTCGAGTTCAGTCCGAACTTACAAAGTTCGGAAATTCAAACCCCATTGAACTAAATCAAATATCTTTTAGGGATGGGTGAACAGAGCCAAGTTCGGAAATTCGGTTCAAAAATCGATTTCGGTTCGGTCAACTGAACTGGTACAGTTCGGTTCGAACTTCCGAACCGCGTTTGCCCATCCCTACCTTTATCTCCTCCCCTTTCATACAGAGCAGTATCATAAGGGCCAGCCTTTGAATTTACAGGGCCCAGGGCAAAGGTAAGTGGAGTGGCACCCCCATTTCTCTAGGGTCCTGCCTCCTTAGGGCCTAGGGTTGCCTTCTAGGCACATTTTAAAGGAATGCTTACAAAAAAAACAAGTTTCAGCATTGGCACCTAAGGCAACAATGCAGGCCCTGCAACATGTATTTTTCGTAAGCATTCCTTAAAAATGTGCACAAGTGGCAGCCCGGTGCCCCCCACAACTTACTAGCTCCATGACCAGCATGCTCTCGGGAGTCCTGCGTGTCTTGATGGGGGTCTCCCTCTTCCGTGGCCTCTGGTTGCACGCAGGAGGTGGGCCCTTGAGGATGAACCTGTTGGGAGTTCGCAGGAGAACCAGGGGGTTCTTGGAGAAGCGAGGGAGGCAGGCACCCCCCCTCCTCCCATGCAGTCACACACACCATACTCACGAGCTGAAAGTGGCAGCTTCGGCAGGGAAATCTTCCAAATACAGGGGCCAATAGCCAGACTCCCTGCTCAGACACAGGGGGCTTGCAGAGTCTGAAGGGACGAAGGGGTAAATTCAAGGTGACCACAGGACATTGGCATGAGTGATCTGTTGCAGGTGCCCTCTGGAAAGAACTCAGACAGGGCCCTCTGCTTGCAACCTAGGACATGGGGGGTGGGGGTTGGAAGGGAACGTGGATGCCCACGTGGTCCCTGAAGGCCTAGAGTCCCCTCCAGTGGCTGAGACACCAGCAACTTCTTGATCCAAGCAGCACAGTTCCCTGCTGCTGAAGCTTGTTCTGCCAAGCAGTGGTGGCAGCACTGAATACGGGGTGGGGATAGCCCAGCCGTTGGGAAGAGCAGACATCCTTATGCAGGTCTGTGGTCTCAGTTTCCCAAAGACAAAAGAGAAGGGATGGGGAAGAGAATTAAAAGTCACATGGACCCCACTGCGCACGCCCCCCCCATCCTAGCAGCACAAGCCTCTGGGGGAACCAGCAGGGTCAGGACCCTAAAACCATAGGGCCAGGTTGCTAGGCCCCACCGGCCCCACCCTAAAGGCCAACCCAGTATCCAAGTCAGCAAAATGCACAGGGCCAGCTCTTGGCAATATCACAGTTTCACGCCAGTGCCACACCTGACCAGTGCTTCAGCTCAGGTAGGATTCTCTCACAGCTGCCACAGCACTTAGGTAGCGTAACTACAGCCGGAGCAGTTGACACTCCTGCTGTTCGCTTTGGAGGCTGCCAGTTCAAATTCCACCCCCATCGTGCCAGCCATAGCCAATAGGGGTGTGTGTGCAGTTCAGACACTTACCCCCACGTTCCAGGAAAGAGAAATAAGAGGCAATAGGGGAGCATTCCTTGAGGGGAGCAGGCTCATTTTCTGGTCTGGATTGGTCCAGTTCAAAATGCACCTTTAGCATCTTTCCCCTCAACAGCATCCTGGGCTCTGTGGGAAACAGAGATTGGAGACGGTTAGAGCTTGGGTGAAGGGGGGTGGGCAGAGACATCAACTGCCCCGGGCGCTCACTGGGGGCACCCTCTGCAACAGGGAGCTGGGGAGGGAATCTCTTGCACCTTTCTCCAATTCGCCTTGCCACTGGACTTTTGCCTTCTTGGGGGTGCGCTCCTTCACGGCATCCGTCCCCAACACATCCTGGTCGCTGCCACTGTCTTTGTGGTCTGCCCATGTCTGGGGTGGAGAGAAAACCAGAGGTTGCTCTGGGGCACCAGCCTGAGCTTATTGGCAACAGGTGCAGGATAATTCCCCCAGCACCAGTTCCCTGAAGGCCTCCTGGACTGGGGAGACAGAGTGACAGAGGTTGCTGGTTTGGGGGAAGTCCAGCCATGTTCATTCTCCCAGGCCCTGCTAAGGGGGAAAATGCAGGGAGACCTCCCCTGCCAGATGGTTTCGCACCAACACTTTTGTGGGAGACAAGTACCTCCTACCTCATCTTAACGTCCTCTGCGTTGCCATAAGCAGGAGATGTTAAAAGTCATGTGGGGTGATCAACCCTCCCCACAAGATGGCACCAGGCCTCCTCTAAGACAAAACCCATAGCCGTTAGGCAACCAACATTTCTTAAAGTCCTCACTTGTGTTGGCTCACAAGCTGTGAAGGGATTTTGGCCCAAGTGCCTGGCCCCACATAACAAGCATGGTCACAATTCTCTCCAAGATCCCAACAACCCCTCCTGCTCCCCCCTCCCCATGATCCCCATTCTCCAATGACTCTACCCCCATCGGTCTTCCTTCTCTGCCTGCCTCGCCCCCACAGGGTTACTCCCTTTGTCTGGGTGGGGCGAAGGGGCTGTTCTGATGAAACCTTGCCCCTTATGGAGAATCATGACATCACAGACCTCCACAGAGGTGGGGCTCAATAAGAAATAGGATGGAAAAATCCCCATTCTCCAGGTTACTGGAGCCCTATAGGGGCTTCCACTGGATCCTCTGAGTGAAAGGGCTCCCCCCCACAGCCAGTTATGAATACTCTATAGTCCACCAGTGACATAGCAATACTGTGATGGGCCCAGGCACATATCCCAGTTATGGGCCCTGCAAAGGGCAAGGTCTCTGTCTTGAGCATGGCGGAGGGGCAGGGCTTCCCATGAAGCCAATGCCACCCCAGCTTCCAACTGCTCCTCAGAGCAGCAGTCACAATCCTGCTAGGAAGTTTTCAGAGTGGGTGGGGCCAGCACGCCACCCACCCCCACTCTGAAAACCTTATTGGGAAGGGCGTTTCTTAAGTGGGCAGAGGCAGAGTGCCGGCCCCCTTTGACGATTTCCTAGCAGTGCTCAGGCCCTGTGCAAAAGGGCCCCCTCCGAATCCTGGATCAACCAAGCCCCCTTGTGTTGTCAACACCTCCCACTAGGGTGGCATGGTGCAAGGTTGTACTGGAACCAGTGGAGCCCTGCAACATGCATTTTTCATAAGCATCCTCTTTCAAAGGAGATAGCTACCCTACGGTAGCGATGCCCCCTGCCTGCAAACGCAGCGGTGCAGAATCCTCCAAGTCCACCACGTTTATGAGGCAGGGAGGCCCGCCGAGCCCGTCAAAGCTTCAGCAGCCTTTTCTACAGCCACCATTTTGGGGGAGGAAATGGATCTGCTGGATGTTGGGAAATCCTCCTCCCCCCCACCCCCATGTGGGGCAAGACGCTATGGTTGCACCCCCTGTACAATCACACCAAGGAACCCAACACCCCCACAGCTGGGGGCAAGGCCCCTTACAAGCAAGAATCCCACCCAGAGCCCTGAACAGACTCCAGTCCCCACCCCCTTCTTTGCCCCACTCACCCCCTTCAATCCTGATAGGGGCTTCTGCTGGCGCAGGGCAGCTGGGCTGCTTTGGATTGCCCTGCACCTCCGTTGCTTGATCTTCCCTGAGCGCAGGATCATGGTGTTAAGAGAAAGCTTGGGAGACAAAGAGAAAACAATCAGGATCTTACCATGGGGGAACAGCTAGCCTGGGTCAGAGCAGACTTCACCCAGACCAGTATCCTGTCTCCAACAGCTCTGGGGAGCATGGGGGGGTGGGAGGGAGGAGACCAACACACCTGAGAGGGACAAGATAACAGACCCCCATGGCCATCAACTGGCGTCAGTCCTGGCTATATTCGAGACCTGCTCCTGGAGCCTTNATCAACTGGCTTCAGTCATGGCAAATCCGACAACCTATGCTAAAAATCGTAAGTCGGGCCTTTAAAAAAAAAATATCACAAGACCCGCTATAACTATCATGAGACTTTTTGTTTATAAAAAGATGGTATGTCCATCCTGCTTTCTCTGCATTAACAGTCTGTAGAGCAGTGGATTTAATTTAAGATTGCGCTCCTGGTTTTCAGGGCCCTAAACGGTAGAGGCCCTGGCTCTATTCAAGACCAGCTCCTGTAACTGCACCCCAATGCTTATCTGGGCTCAGAAGCCACCTGCTGCTTGGGGATCCCGCCATCGCACCTTAAAATCAGCAGGTGAGTGGACCTTTGCTGTGGCAGGTCCCTCAGTGCAGAACTCTCTCTCCAGATGTCTATAGAATCTCAGATCCTCCCCTTCAAAAAGCACCTGAAGGCTATTATTGATTATTATGTATATCGTGCCAGCAGAGTATCCGGAACTGTACAATCAAGAGTTATAGACAAGTCCCTACTCCAAAGGGCTAACAATCTAAGGGACAAGGGAGGGGTAAACAGCAGGAGAGACAAGGAGACATTCACGTGGTTGAGAAGCTGCAGGTGCATGTGCTTCACTTAGTTATAGGGAACTAGATTCTGAGGGAGAGAAGAGGACACAATTTCACTCAAGACGAGCCAGGGAAAGCCTTATGGGAGAGGTGGGTTTTCAGGAGGGATTTGGAAGTTGGGAGGGAACAGAACAAATGTATCCAGGGAGGTTTTGGTGTGTGTGTGTGTTCATTTGTTTTTTGTTTTAAAAACAAAAACGAGGACCAACCACTGGTTCCCCTTGATGTATTTTTCCTCCTTCATTACCTTCCTCTTTTAAAATGTTTTGAAATGAATTTTCAATCATTTTATTTTATTGGTTGAAAGACATCCCGAGGGTCATTTGGGGAGGCGCGGGTGCTATAACACTTTTTAAAAGTTATTGTTAACATTTGGTTTTCTTTTTATTTGCTTTGCAAGCCCATAGGGAGCCCACCAGAACCAAGGTTTTTCTCTGCATCCATGAAGGCTAGAAACTTACCTTCCATTTTCAAATGAAAACCCAACGCTCTCACAGCCTCAAGACCCTCCAGACCAAGTGACGTTGTCCTGTGGGCTGCATGGGACACGTGCCCAATCTAGGCCTGGACATACGGATTGTTCTACCTCTGTGGTAGTTAAATAACTCCCTTCCCCTTGTATCTACCCTAGGGGCCCATCTGTCTGCCCCTCCCCCTTCAGAAAGCCCTGCCAGATAATCATTCCAGTTTGAGACCATTATCCCCATTGTACAGAGGGAGAACTGAGGTGCAGAGGAGGGCACTGACTGGACCAAGGTTACACAAGCAGTGTTTTCAAAGGAGATGCTATCCCTCTTGGCTGCCCAGAAACCACAGAGCCGACCGCCCAGCTAGAGGTGCAACGGCTGGATGTGCACTCCTATGAGCCACAGAGCACCCCCTCCTGGCCACACTTGGAGCAATGCCAGGAAATCCCAAGTGCTCCATGTAGGGCCAGACAAAAGTACAGTGGCCGCTTCCATGGCCGGGGTAGCCACACCGGGAGCTGCCCCTTCGAAGCGCTCCCCACTCCCCCCACCTGTGAGGGTCCTCGGCGGCAATGCCCCTCATTAACACCCACCCACTTCGTCCCGCTCATTTCAGAACACCCAAAGTTGTGACCCTGCAGGAGAACGCACCCCAGGTTCATCTCCAAACCGGGGTAAATCACACGCACTTTTAACTTTGCTTCCCAAGCCTCTCTGTCTAGGCTGCCTCTTCACAATCGCAGGGGCAAGAAACTTGGGCTGGGGGCCACAAACCCCTTACGCTGGAGTCTGCAATTTGCGGATCGGCACAAGGTTGTGATTGATGCATCAGAGCCTTCACCTTTTTAAGGCAAAGCTACATTTCAACATAACCAGTAGCTACTTAGCAATTTAATTAGAAATTGAACTAACTACTCCACTTCCATAACTTTCAGAGAGACAGCGTTAAACCCAAGTAGCACTCTGTCAACCCCCCCAAAACATGAGCTTTGAACCAAGGTCCCCCATCTCACACCATTAAGTGCTCCCATGAACAGTTATTTTTATTATGATTATGCATTTATATAGCACCAGCAGTGTACCTGGCACTTTACAATTATTATTAGAGACCAGTCAGTTTACAATCCAACATGGACAAAGGTGAGGGGAACACAGGGAGAGACACAGATTCCCATTGATTACATTTGGGGAATGGGGGCTGAGAGATTGTGGCTTGCACAAGACCACCTAATGAGTTCATGGCTAGGGCAGGATTTGAACTCTGGTTTCCCAGAACCAAGTCCAGTACCTTGGCCACTACACCACACTGGCTGTCTAGGCTGAGAGACTGTGACTTGCCCAAGGCCACCTAATGAGTTCATGGCTAGAGCAGAATTCAAACCCAAGCTTCCCAGGTCCAAAGTCCAGTACCTTATCCACTACACCACGTAACCCCTGTTTGACTTGCTGTTTGTGTGACCACTTCAGGAGTAAAGCTCCACTCCATCAAGTTAACTATCAGGACATCACATAGGCCAAGAATCTCATGCATTTAAGGAGTTGTGTGCCCATAGTTTTTTAAAAGATTAAAGTCCCACCATTTAAACTGCCAACTTTGCAATTGTAGAAGCACTGAGAAGCCTTAAAAACATGACTCCCCCACCTCCACTGATGGAGGACGAGAGACACCCCCCACACAAAGGGACTCTCAATCCCAGGTAGGAGCAGCATTGTGCACACAGTCCATCTGGCGGAACAAAGCAGCACTGCACATGGAGATTGGGGCCAGGGGCATGTTCAGAAAGAGGAGGGTCCAGGAAATCCTAGACCTGTCCCGTGGATCTGTCCCGTAGCCAGTTGCAGGCCACATTTAGCCACTAGGCCCTGCAGTTCGCCATCCCTTCTCTAAGGATACCATTGTCTCTGTCTAACCGGTAACTCAGAATTCCTTGGCACAATAGGCATCTCTGCAAACAGAAGCTCCCATTTGCTAGACAGCATAGAGGGCAATCAGGCCTCCATTGTGAAGATGGTATCCAAAGAGTCTGCTGGTTTACCAACGCCATCTAGCCTTGCAGAGGTTCAAGTTGTTACACCGACCCAACAAGGAGCAGTCCCCAGACAGCAAAGGAGTTGGGGCTCATTCACACAACACCACTCTGGCCACTGATCTGGGTTTGCCTTGTCCTGTAGCAACGTCTTTGCACCACTGCTGATTCCCCTTCATTTTAATGGCCCACCTCTTACATCAAGGGGCAGAGAAGGAGCAAACACTTCCAACCTAGAAGCGGGTAGGGGCATTCTAAGCCAGCTACATCACTGGGGGAAATCAGCCCTTAGCATGGGACACAGCCCCCACAAATGTCCTCCCCATACCCCATTCCAGGGTTCTGGGGCTCACAGGGATCAAACAGCCCCTATAAATTGTAGCCCAAAGTTACAGCACTGGCCCTCAGCAACCAAAACTAAGCTTGCTTGAGCTTGTAAACATCTGACTTAGAAAGACAAACTCACCTCTCTTATAAAACACCAGATGACAAATCAGCTAAACTTAAGGAATCTGTAAGTCTCCCTTATATAGCATTAGGACCCACTCCAGGGGCTGCAAGGGGAATGAGGTCTTTGATTAGCAAAGGGTGTTGGTAACATGGACCAGCTGGGCTGGCAGGGAATGGGGCTTTTTTTTTAAAGAGGTAGGAACCTTTGTTTTATTTAAAGCCCGATCAAGATCCCTAGGAGTGACTTTTTGAGAGAGGAATCCTGCTCATTAATAGTGTACAGCACAGCGTCATTATAATGCAGAATTTGGGAGCCATGCCTCATCCCACGGTATAACCAAATTCACATTGTAACAAGGTTGTCATCAGAGCTTAATGGGGGCGGGGAGGGGGCGGCTTGCTAAGGCTCAGCCCCAGCTATTAAATTCGGGGGGTGGGGCTTGGAAATGCTTTCAGTAGGAGTGTGCACCCCAAAATGGCAAAGATCAAGAAAAGACCAATATTGGCTATTTCGGAGTTGGAAACAGAAGCCAGGAAAAAAACAACCGGTTGTTTTATTTGACTTTCGTTAATAACTTTCCTGCCCCACCCCCTGCGCTGTTCATTGGATATCTGAAATCCCAAGAATTCCCATTTTTTATTATGCGGCAGAGAGGAAGGGTGGCCCAGTGGTTGGGTTTCTAGCTGGAGTACGAGTTCCCTGCTCTGACAAGCTCTGGGGCAGGGGGCGTGGCTTATGGGACACAGGGTGTGGCTTATGGGGCAGGAAGTATGGGTTTGGGGGCAGGGGTTTGGCTTCTGGGGCAGGGGGCATGGGTTCTGGGGTAGGGGCGTGGCTTCTGGAGCAGGGGGCATGGCTTTTGGGGCAGGGGTGTGGCTTCTGGGAGGGGCATGGTTTATGGGGCAGGGGGTGTGGCTTCTGGAGCAGGAGCATAGCTTATGGGGTAGGCCAGGACCCCAGCAATTCATTTTTTACAAAGTAAGGCCTGGTTGTGCTGTATTTCTGCTCATGAATCTTAGAATTTAATACCAGCAGAAAGAGATTAACAGATTAACGGACGTCACACAAAGAAAGAAGTCAAACTTTTGTTCTCTGCTGTCACAGGAGAGATAACAAGAGAGGACAGGCTTACCCTTCCAAACTGAAAGACCTGTCAGGTGACGGACTAAGTTGCCCAGGAAGGTTGTGGCATCTCCTGCCTTTAATGTTTCTAAAACCCAGCTGGACAAGCGTCTGTCTGTGATGCTGTAGGCAGACGGTCTTCTGCCTTGGAGCGGGGCATTGGGGCTAGATAGATCAGGGGTGGGGAACTTCAGGCCCAGAGACCAAATGCAACCCTCAGCTAGTTTATGTGACGCCTTTCCAGCTCCTGCATCTGACCCCCTGGATCAAGTTCCTGCCTCCAAGCCCTGAGAGACAGCTCAGCGGACGGGAGCAGAACGAGGGCATGGACAAGGAGAGGGGATGGATCCATGGCACAGATTCAGGATCAGGGCCCTCCTCTTTTTGAGCGCACCCCCAACTTCTACGTGGCCCTTGGAGCTTGTCAAGGTGGCCCCTGGGCTCCCCATCCCTGGAGTAGACGACCTTTGAGGTCCTTCCACCCTACAGTTCTCTGATTTGATCGAACGCTGGCATCCTTCACAGAACCCCCTCCCTTGCTTGCAAATTCACCACTTGTTTCTTAATCTGGGTTTACTTTGCCCTGTGGCAATGGGTTCACAAGCAGTTGCTGATTTCAGTGGCCTGCGCCTTGCATCAAGGGATCATTGGGGAATGCAGGAAGAGGGAAGGGTTTGACACAAGACTCTGAATTGTGGTGGGGAGGGGAGGGTTATGCTGCTATCTACTCAAGAGTGTTGCATGAATGAGGCCACAGACAGCTACTAGACAAGCTTCCCCCCATGGCTGTGTGTTTTGTCCAAATGCAGCTCTTCCACCTGCTGTGCCAGCCTTGGGTTTTCCCAGCATCTGGAGACTGGGGGATGTGGGATTCTGGGAAACACTCCCCCCCAACCAACCAGACACTAGTGCAGACACCAATTATGTGCGTTTGCTGCACCCGTCATTTTGCAAACAGCTAGCAGGGGGAGCCAGTGCCCGTTGATGTGACAACCAGGGTGTCATTCTGGGAGCACCTTATGGACTCTAGATTTTATGCACAATTTGCTGTCTGGGCTGGAGGAATCGAAAGGGCTGATGCGGCTTTGAATTGTGAGTTCTGCTGGCAGCATCAGCCCAGCTGCCCCGCTGTCGGGAGTTGTGGAGGGAGCTGGGGGAGCTTGGAAAGTTACTGGGAATTATTATGGAGGAGACCAGAGAAAGCTCTGTGTGTGGTTGTGTGTGTGTGTGAGAGAGAGAGAGAGAGCTTGCATGTGTGAGCATGCATAAGTGTTCCCATGATTTTGTGTGTGTGTGTGCGTAAGTCTGAGAGCTTGCATGTGTGCATGTGTGAGCATGCATAAGTGTTCCCATGATTTTGTGTGTGTGTGTGCGTAAGTCTGAGAGCTTGCATGTGTGCATGTGTGAGCATGCATAAGTGTTCCCAGGGGTTTGTGTATGGGTATTGTGTGTATACATACATGTTTGTGCATACTTGTGTGAAGCATGCATGTGTCCATGCTTGTATTGGAATGTGTGGGTTTATAAGCGTGCAAGCTTGCATGTGTGAGCATGCATAAGTGCCCCATGGTTTTGTGTGTGTGTGCAGATGTTTGTGTACGTTTGTGAGCATAAATGTGGTCTATATTGGTGTGTGCCTGCATATTCATGTACCCTCATTTGTGCATGTCAGGGGTGCTGGGATTTGAACCCGGGTCTGCTGGCTCCAGGGATCCCTGGGATCACTCTCCAAGGGGTTGGACTGGATGACCCTTTGTGTTCCTTCCAAGCCTCCAATTCTGTCATTCAGACTGGCCCTATGACATTCCAGCCTTGCTGACCACACTGCCTGCTGGCTCTGATTGGACAAGCATGACCTCTAACCTGATTGGCTGCGGCTACCGGGTTCCTCTCTGGCACTTTGCCTTTCCAGACTGTTACCCCCTGACTCCCTGCATCTTCTTCCCAGTTCTGAGACCCCACCCTGGACCTTCCATCTCCCAACCCTGTGTCCAGCTTCACCCTCCTCCCAGCCCTGTCTCCAGCCTCGCCTGCCCTCCAGTCTTGCTCTCCAACCCACCAGCACCAACCTTTCCTCCCTCTGGTGGGACCCAGCTCCTGGTCACTCCTTGCCTGGAGTACTGTGTCCAGTTTTGGGTGCCTTATTTTAAGAAGGACATTGACAGATTTGAACAGGTTCAGGGGAGAGCAAGAAAGATGATAAAAGGGTCTGGAAAGCAGGTCTTATGAGGAAAGGGTGAAGGAACGGGGTGTGTTTAGTCTAGCAAAGAGAAGATTAAGGGGAGACCTGACATCAGTCTTCAACTATCTAATGGGCTATCAAAAAGAAACTGTCAAGGAAAGTGTTAGAGATGTCCCTCCTCCGACAGTCTCCCACCCTGGCTCTCAGCTGAGATGCAGCCACAGGAGAGGGAGATTGCTACTACTCCTGCCTCGCAGCTGGCTGGGTGCACTAGATGGGATTCTATGTGCCGATCTGGATGCAGGTGAACCTAATTGATGAAATGTGGACAAGTGGGTACCCATTAACCCTGACTGGCCCACACAGTGGGTCTGCAATGTCCCTGGACTCCGCCGTCAGTCAGTGGCAGCTTTGTGCTGACCACATAGTGGATGCCTAATGCACAGGCATGCAGGGATGCACCGTGTGAAGGCTAACATGGATTATTGTCTTGATTCTACCCCGTGTCTCTGCGTGCGTTACACATTTGCAGATACGTATGTGCCTTAACACAAATGAGCATGCTCGGATAGTAATTGTGTATAACATTAAAATGCCATGCTGGGTCAGACCAATGATCCATCCAGCCTCTGTCTCTGCTGTTTCAGAGAAATACCCAACAGGACAGAACGGGGCAATCTAGTCTCTGAAAGCTGCTCCCGGCAGTCCCCTGCTCAGTTTTTCAGTGGTTGGAGGCAGCCACATAAAAACTTTCCAAGGGCCACATTTGGTCCTCGGGCCTGAAGTTCCCCATCCATGGCATCATAGACCAATGTCCTTAGATATCCCTGCATGCAACAAACATGAAGCACAATGTGGAAAAAGGCATCCCTGCTTCAGGATTCACAGGCCATAATTCTACGTTCATGGTTCCACAGGCAGGGACTGCGTCTATGTCTATGTTCTGTACAGCGCCAGGTACATGACCGGCGCTATAGAAATGTTTATAATAATAAATAATAATAATAATGGTCACTGGGAGGTAGGAAGCAACTAATAGGAAATAAACGAAGGAACTGAAAGTCAGTTTGGGTTAACCCATTCACACAACACCATTGCTACTTGTTAGAGTCAGATCCTTGCAAGCAAAGCCTTTTTCACTGAGTAACAGAGAACACGGGCTCATTCACACATCTTTCCCCTTTGTTCCTTAATCTGCATTTGCCTTATTCAGCAACAATGCGTTAACACACTGTTGCTGCTTGCCCTGCATTTCAATGGCCTTGTCCAGTAGCAATACATTTACACATCCAGTTTGCCCTGCATTTCAATGGCCCGCACTTTATTTCGGGTGGCAGGGAATCAGTGGCAAGGATTTCACACAACACTCAGAATCCGGGTTTGGGAAACTATCTACTTGAAGAGAGTGTTGTGTGAATGGGCCACAGGTGTTACTATCCTATTTCAGAGTCCGTGTGTGTGTGTGTGAGAGAGAGAGGGGTATACATCCTGAGAGGAAAGCAGCCTGCCAAATCTTGAAAGAACAATAACCAATTGCAAAATATTTCTGTTTCCTCGTTTATTCTTCATCCAGGGCAGTAAATACCTCGGGAAGCACAGCTGACATTTGGCAGACGCTTTCCGTCTGGGGGGGGGAGCACTGGGAAGGCTGGGAGCCCTCTCACCATTGTTCATTGTTTGCGAGGCTTTGTGGTGTTTCTCCAAGATAAAGTCACTTGTTTTGGGAAGGCGCTCCAGATTGCACAGCTGGATGGAGCACGGGCTAGAGTCAAAGGTTTCCCTCTCTGCTCCCCAGACAGCATTTGTTTTGCTGTTCGGGGTTCAGTGGGCGAGTGGGGGCCTTTGGGGACACGAACTGCAAGCGCATTAGCTAGCTGTAGCTTTCTCTCCTCTTCTTAAACCCTGTTGTGACTGACACACAAACACACACACACACAGATGCGCGTGCATACGTCCCACCTGCCAGAGCGATAAGCTCCGCCCCTGCAGTGAAGCAGCCCCACCCCTCAGCAGATAAGCTCCGCCCCCTCACACACGTGTCCCAGCATTCCAAGTACACACAGAGGGACAGATGCTTCTCATTCCACTGAGTTTCTTATCATTCCAGCATCTCCCCATTGGCCTCTCAAGGGCTTTTCTTCAGAGGCAACCAGGAAAGAGGGGCCTGAGGCTTGAGTACCAGCCCTTTTTGTCCCTCTCTCTCCTGAAAGAGGGACAGTGGGATTCAGCACCCAATGAGGGACGGTCCCTCCAAAACAGTCACAGTTGGGAGGTATTTGCACACCGATAGACACATGTTCACACAGAGACAGATGTGCACCGGCAGGTTTGTGTACACACACCACAGCCGTCACCGCATATACACAGTCACACACAGAGAGACATCCTAGGCTGCATGGTCTTCTTCATTGGCTCTTACTGGAAAGTCCCATCCACAACCAGGCGATGCCATTCAGTCTCATTTCTGCGTATCATCCAACCCGTCACCCTCTTTTCCACCCCCCAACCTCCTTCTCCCCAGTCCTCCCTCACTTTGGGGCCGAAGACCCTGCTATTTTCCCCTCATGGGGAAGGGTTCCATTTAGAAAACGCTGAAGCAACTTTTTTTTTTTTTTTTTTTAAATTTGGCAACAGAAAATAAATTACCAAAAACCAACCCCACCCCCGCAAAAAAAAATTAAGGAGGCAAAAGGGAGGAGGCTTGTGGCGCTGCAAGATGGCACGGCGGACGGCAGGGGGCGCCGCTGAGCCAGCTGGGCGTCCCGAGAGGGGTCGCTGTGCTGCGTGGAGCCAGCAGGGGCACTCAGAATCCCATACAGAGGCGCGAAGCGGAGAAAATTTGTTGGTTTGGCACTGCGCCATCTGCAACCTTCCCCGTGACCCCCAGAGTACAGACCCCTGCTCTGCCCCTCTGCCATGTTCCCCTCCCCTCTTGCTGTGCCCGTCTGTACGGGTACAACCTGGCATTCCCACCCATGTGCCACAACGGCCATGCTCGCTGGGTGCTGGGAGGCAGGCTCCAAACTGGCACAAGCTGGCAGAGACCTGGCCGGACATTCGGATGCTGCAGGGGATCCTGCGCAGATGGCTGAGCGTTGGGATTGCAGGGGGCAATCGCGGGACAGGATGCCACAGGGGTGGGGGATTGGGTTGGCTCAAAGGAGCACAGTCCAGTGGGCAATCTTGGGGGAGGGGGGGGTGTAATCCAGTGCCACCCCAGGGCATGGCAGGAGGGGCAGGTGGCTACAAGCACGGAGGCTGCAGGCATATTGGTGCAGATTGGCTACTGGGGTGTGTGTGTCCGGTGTGGGTTTGTTAGCATGCGTGTGTGTTGTTAACACATCTGGGTTACCACAGAGCTCCGTGTGTATGTCTGTGGTGTGTATGTTCTGTTAGTGCGTGGGGGTTAACACAAGAATGTGTGTGGTGTGTGTGTGTGTGTGTCCTGTCAGCATGCATGTGCTAGTCCAGTAGTGTGTGTGTGTGTGTGTGTGTGTGTTGTGTCAGAGGGGAGGGCTACATGTGTGGCATGGAGTTTTGTGTGTAAGAACAGGAGTGTGTGTCCTGTGAACATGTGTGCGTTACCCTGGGGTTGTGTGTGTGTTATGTGAGCACACATGTTATCCCAGGTGTGTGTGTGTGTTGTGTTAGCACATGTGTGTTATCCTGGGGCTGTGTATGTGTGTGTCCTGTGAGCATGTGTGTGTTACCTCAGGGTTGTGTGTGTGTGTGTTGCGATAGCACGTGTGTGTCCTGTGAGCATATGTATGTTACCCTGGGATTGTGTGTGTGTGTCCAGTGAGCATGTATGTGTAATCCTGAGGCTCTGTGTGCATGTGTTGTGTTAGCACGTGGGTGTCCTGTAAATGCGTGTGCGTTACCCTCGGTCTGCGAGTCTCACTTGTCTGTGGGTGTCCGCTTGGCCTATCTTTCATTAGCATTTTTGTTCCTGGCACCATATTATGAGGTGGCCGCCATTTTGAAAGTACTTGGCAACACTGAAGGAAGTGCAGCGTGAAAGGAAGGGTAGATGGATGTGCCCAAAGGACAGTCCGCTGGCACCCCCCCACTTGAAAACTGGCATGGGGGGGAATCCCCCTAGACGTGGCACCAATACCAGCTAGCAGGGGGAGGGGGAACTGGGTCTTGCCCGGCCAATGGGCATTTGGTGGCTTTGCCCGCAATACACAGGGAGGCCTCCGGGGGGCGTATTCCCAACTGACCCAGGCCCTTCCTAGACCTGCGAGGGGCTGGGTGCCCCCAAATCCCTCCCTTGATCATCTCTGCACCCAGAGGCCTTGGCTCTCCCCAGTGATGCCAAGAGGGGACGCCGGAGCTGCTCACACACCCCGAGCACAGGTCCTGGCAGCCGCTCGCAGCTGCATGTCCTCGCGGGGCGTCCAGGGCCGGGCATAGCTGCCACGCTGCAGGAGGATGCGGTTCAGCGTGTGCTCGTAGTTGACATGACGGCGGGCCATGAGGACGTACTCCCGGCGCTCGGCCAGCAGGGGGCAGTTGCACGCGTTGGAGACCCAGACGTACTCGCGGTGCACGATGGGGTAGCGGTTGCGGTAGGTGTGCTGGACCTGTACGTCGTAGCGCATCTCCTGGCCGATTGGGCGCTTGGCGAGGATCCGGGCACGGAACACTGTTGTGGAGAGGGAGGTGGAATAAGGGGAAGTCAGAGAGGCTCAGGGGAGGGCACTAGGGAATGGGATCTGCGGCCTTTTCCCTCTAGGAGACGCCAATCTTGGACTGGCTGGGGGGGAGGTGAGTGTCATTCCCTGCTAGGGGGCTCTGGTGCTGATCCAAGACTGGCTGGCTCAGGAGGACATCGAAGAATGGGATCCAGGGCATTTTCCCTCTAAGGGTCATCAATTTGGGACTGGCTGGCTCAGGAGGGCATTGCGGAATGGGGATCCAGGGCCTTTCCCCTCTAGGGGATCCAGATCAGGCTGGCTCAGGGGGGGACGTTGGCTCCAACCCTACCCCAGTTGGAGGACCCACAAAGCCTGATTTTAAATAAATCAACCTGGATCCCCAATGGGCTCTTGGTTCTGGTGCCAGTGGCCCCCTAGGGGGCATGCTGGCTGGGTTCAGTCTCCCAGCCTTGTCAATCGGACCCCATGGGGCCGGGGGTTGGGGGTGTGTCACTCACCGAAATCACTTTGGCAGTAGTAGCGGATGCGCTGGGACTTCCCTTTGGGCGTCCGGCACCTGCCGCAGCTTCCTGTGAGAGGGCAACACAATGTCTTTAGCGGGGGAGGGACCACCCAGTCCCCTCCCCTCCAGAAACAAGCCCACACCCTGAGGCCACACCCCCCACAGTTGCAGTGCTGGGGTCAGGCCTATGACCTAAATCCCTTACCCCCACCCTTTCCTTCTCCCTGTACCCCCACACACCTGGGACCTCCCACCTCTCAGAGGGGTCTTAGGAGGACATAAGACTTTTGCCCCACCAAGGTTTGGGTCATAGATAGATAGATACACACACACACACATACACACACGCATCATCTTCCCACAGTCTTCCTTCAACAGATCTGTGCCATTCAAAATGGTGGCCGTAGGAAGGGGAGGAGCCACAGTGGGGAGAAATGGGGAGAGGAGTTCAGAGGGAGAGAATGGGGGATCTGGGGACCAGGCGGTAAGTTATGGGAAGCAGCAGCAGAGGAGCTGGGGTTGGTGTAGGGTGGCCGCCTATGTGTATCTTTCCAGACCACTTATGAAAAATACATGTTGCAGGGCCTGCACTGGCACCTATGGCACCAATGTAGGCCCTGCAACATGTATTTTCCATAATATACATACATAGGTGGCAACCCTAGGTTGGTGAGGGGGAGCAAGAGGGGAGATTGGGGGTGTTGGAGGGCAGCATGACTCTGCCAGGGAATCTTTTCAATTCAATTTAATTTTATTCAGCGTGACCGTTGGTCATTGCTTTAAATATAACACAATATATTTTACATGAACAACATAAACTACAAAACATAAGTAAAGTAACGCTTACTCCAACACAAGTGAGAAAGTAAGATCAAAATCAAACACAGACTTAAACAATCCTAAAATGTTCTTAAAATGATCTTTAAAGTGTCATGGCTCTGTATAAGTGTTACACAAAGGTGATTTAAATTCTAAACATTCACATTTTTAGACATTTTATTGCTAAAAGTAGAAATGTTGTTATTAGAACGGTCAGCTCCGACTCTACATCCATCAAAGCCAATTGTGGTATCAGAGAGTCAGATCTACCTGGGAGTTTATCCAGGAATGGCTTCAGTAATGCCTCTCTAAGAGCATCATACAAATGACATCTAAGGAGTAAATGATCGGTTGTTTCAGCCTCCAATTGATCGAACGGGCATAGTTGTTCTAAAAACAGGATTCCTCCCATCTGGCCTTCAAAAACCTTTGTGGGGAGGGCGTTAAAGCAAGCACTTAAAAACAGCCTCTTACCCCTCAAGGAAAGCTTAGTATTTAAATAATTGGCCATTTCCCCCTTAACAGGGGCCAAAGGCAAATAGCGCTCCATGTGTGGGGAAGCCATCATTCTAGCCAAATCATTTTGCCTGTCCACGTCATCCCACCGTGACAACACTTCCGCCTGCACCTGAAAGGAATCCCTGCTAGACAAATAATTGATAGAGAGGCCCATCTTATTCAGGCGTAGTTCAATTTGAGTGGTCCAAGGACTCCTGTAGCGATCCTTCAACATAAAGGGAATTAAACCTGTGACCTTTGTTCTAGTTATTTTGTACCACATATTAAGAGAGGACAGCCAGGTCTTGGTTCTACAAGGCTGAGAAATCTGGAAGGGGCAGGGCTTCCCCCCATTATTTGAACCTATTGTACCTGCAGATCTAATCCATAACAAACCTCCCACCAAGCCAGGCCCCTCCACCCCACCCCAGTCAAAGCAGGCGTCTGTTCAGGGATTCCCCATAGGGATGGGGCTGGCACCTGTCTGAGTAGCTGGCTTTGCTGGCGCAGCCGTGGTCTGTCTCTGTGGTGCTGCCGTGGTCATGGCCCTGGTGTCGTGGGTAGGGGGCGCTGGTGGGGCCCAGTGATTGCTGGGTGGATCTGCATTGGCCTCTCGGGTCTGGGGCTGGCGTAGGGAGCTGGCATCCCCCCGGTTGTGCCCATACTGCTCCCGGGGCAGCCAGAACTGGTACTCGATGCCCGGGTTGGGCTCCTGGAAGAGAACCTGGCAGGAAAGAGGGGTAGAGATGAGACCCTACGATAACAAACCCCGATGCTTAGCCCAACCCCCTTGAAATAGACTCTACAATAACCGACCCGCCTGTCCTTAGCTCTGCCCCTAAAACAGACCCTACAATAACAGACCCTCGTTCTTAGCTCTGCCCCTAAAACAGACCCTACAATAACAGACCCTCGTTCTTAGCTCTGCCCCTAAAGGAGACCCTACAATAACAGACTCTCATCCTTAGCTCTGCCCCTAAAACAGACCTACAATAACAGACCCTCGTCCTTAGCTCTGCCCCTAAAGGAGACCCTACAATAACAGACTCTCATCCTTAGCTCTGCCCCTAAAACAGATCTACAATAACAGACCCTCGTCCTTAGCTCTGCCCCTAAAGGAGACCCTACAATAACAGACTCTCATCCTTAGCTCTGCCCCTAAAACAGACCTACAATAACAGACCCTCGTCCTTAGCTCTGCCCCTAAAGGAGACCCTACAATAACAGACCCTCGTTCTTAGCTCTGCCCCTAAAACAGACCCTACAATAACAGACCCTCGTTCTTAGCTCTGCCCCTAAAACAGACCCTACAATAACAGACCCTCGTTCTTAGCTCTGCCCCTAAAACAGACCCTACAATAACAGACCCTCGTTCTTAGCTCTGCCCCTAAAACAGACCCTACAATAACAGACCCTCGTTCTTAGCTCTGCCCCTAAAACAGACCCTACAATAACAGACCCTCGTTCTTAGCTCTGCTCCTAAAACAGACTCTACAATAACAGACCCTCGTTCTTAGCTCTGCCCCTAAAGGAGACCCTACAATAACAGACTCTCATCCTTAGCTCTGCCCCTAAAACAGACCTACAATAACAGACCCTCGTCCTTAGCTCTGCCCCTAAAGGAGACCCTACAATAACAGACTCTCATCCTTAGCTCTGCCCCTAAAACAGACCTACAATAACAGACCCTCGTCCTTAGCTCTGCCCCTAAAGGAGACCCTACAATAACAGACCCTCGTTCTTAGCTCTGCCCCTAAAACAGACCCTACAATAACAGACCCTCGTTCTTAGCTCTGCCCCTAAAACAGACCCTACAATAACAGACCCTCGTCCTTAGCTCTGCCCCTAAAGGAGACCCTACAATAACAGACCCTCGTTCTTAGCTCTGCCCCTAAAACAGACCCTACAATAACAGACCCTCGTTCTTAGCTCTGCCCCTAAAACAGACCCTACAATAACAGACCCTCGTTCTTAGCTCTGCCCCTAAAACAGACCCTACAATAACAGACCCTCGTTCTTAGCTCTGCCCCTAAAACAGACCCTACAATAACAGACCCTCGTTCTTAGCTCTGCCCCTAAAACAGACCCTACAATAACAGACCCTCGTTCTTAGCTCTGCCCCTAAAGGAGACCCTACAATAACAGACTCTCATCCTTAGCTCTGCCCCTAAAACAGACCTACAATAACAGACCCTCGTCCTTAGCTCTGCCCCTAAAGGAGACCCTACAATAACAGACCCTCGTTCTTAGCTCTGCCCCTAAAACAGACCCTACAATAACAGACCCTCGTTCTTAGCTCTGCCCCTAAAACAGACCCTACAATAACAGACCCTCGTTCTTAGCTCTGCCCCTAAAACAGACCCTACAATAACAGACCCTCGTTCTTAGCTCTGCCCCTAAAACAGACCCTACAATAACAGACCCTCGTTCTTAGCTCTGCCCCTAAAACAGACCCTACAATAACAGACCCTCGTTCTTAGCTCTGCTCCTAAAACAGACTCTACAATAACAGACCCTCGTTCTTAGCTCTGCCCCTAAAGGAGACCCTACAATAACAGACTCTCATCCTTAGCTCTGCCCCTAAAACAGACCTACAATAACAGACCCTCGTTCTTAGCTCTGCCCCTAAAGGAGACCCTACCATAACAGACCTTCGTCCTTAGCTCTGCCCCTAAAGGAGACCCTACCATAACAGACCTTCGTCCTTAGCTCTGCCCCTAAAGGAGACCCTACAATAAAGACACCATCCTTAGCTCTGCCCCAGGGCAGACCCTACATTAACAAAACCCTCATCCTTAACACCACCCTCTTGGGGTAGACATGATGAGACCCTGCCCACCTGGAATGGAGAGCCTACAATGCCCTCTGCTGACGTAATATGGAATTGACCCCTGTACCCAAAACCTCCCAGCTGTTATGTCACCTAAGGTAGGGGAGCCAGGAGCAGAGAGGGCAGCCCCTTTCCCAGAGTCTTGCAGCCAATCTCACCATGACGTGCAGATCCTCCTGGGTGGGCCCAGTCGCCTCGAGGATCTCGTGACTGTCAGAGGCGCGCGTGTACTGGACCTTGGTGCCTGCTACCTCGTATACGCCCGGCCAGTCGATGGCCCAGTCCCCGTTGATGACGTAGTGCTGGTTCCCGTTCATCAGAGCTGCAGGGAGGGGGCAGGGGGCAGCGCCAGGGTGAGAGACCAGTGTGGAAAGCCCAGCCCTAGGCCACAACAGCTGGTGGCTCAATATACATAGCCAGGAAATAAGGGAGACACACAGGAGGGGAACTTAGCTGGTTAGAGCAGGGGGGCTGGGAGCCAAGACTCCTGGGTTCTCTGGGAGGGGAGTGGGGGCTAGTGGGTGAGAGCAGGGGGGCTGAGAGCCAGGGAGGGGGCAGGGGGCAGCGCCAGGGTGAGAGACCAGTGTGGAAAGCCCAGCCCTAGGCCACAACAGCTGGTGGCTCAATATACATAGCCAGGAAATAAGGGAGACACACAGGAGGGGAACTTAGCTGGTTAGAGCAGGGGGGCTGGGAGCCAAGACTCCTGGGTTCTCTGGGAGGGGAGTGGGGGCTAGTGGGTGAGAGCAGGGGGGCTGGGAGCCAGGACTCTGGGTTCTCTGGGAGGGGAGTGGGGGCTAGTGGGT
>QEPC01010893.1:2484523-2532992 GCA_003113815.1 Sphenodon punctatus
CCCCCCCCCCCCGGTGAGTGCACTGCAGCTCACCAAGCACCGGCCGCTGATGCAGAGATTCCGGGAATCCGGGCCGCAGAGGGTCCCATCCAGTACGCGGCCAAAGGTGTAGTAGAAATTGTGTCCCACCGCAAGGCAGTTGAGGTCGCAGAGATTAGGAGCTGGCAGAGGGAGGGGTCGGGAAGAAAGGGAACAGGGGGTAACAGCGCGCGGCACAAATGAATCTTTCATTTATTGAACTCTGCGAACGTTGAAATAAATTGTCATTCCATTTAACAGGAGGCTGTTTACGCCTTTCCTGGTATTGCTCAACATTCTGTTTGTCCTTTTGGGGGCGCACCCGAAGGCCAGGCGTCTAGCCCATCGCCACGCACAGAAGGAAGATCAGTCACCCCAGGCTGGGCCCGACCAGATGTCCATCTGGCCTGTTTAAAAAAACCTGCCAATGAGGAGGACTCTCCAGTCTCCAGAGCGAAGGGCCAGCTGAGCTATCTCATTATGAGGAAGGCGGACTCGAATCCAGACTCACCTCCATGGAAGGGGACCCACTGGTAGGGCACTTGGCTGCCCAGGGTGGGCTTGCCGTTGTAGAGGGAACACTGCATGGCACGGAAGGGCACTGAGCCGGCAGGGCACTCCTGCAAGGGAAAAGAACAGGTGCCATGAGGCGGCATGGAAGAAAATGGTCTATTGCCAAGGGCCGGAGGCTGGACTAAAACCCAGAACGCTTCAGTCCCAGCTCAGAGCTCTAGACACTAAAGCTGAGGGTCCAAACTCACAGCCAGCAAGTCCACGCCGCTATGGTGTGTGGTTGTTGTGTGCGTTTGTGCGTGGCTGACCTGGGACAAACGCCCGTCTTTCTGGGGGCCTCACGTTGGCCCCAGTCTTCACCAGAGCAGGATAGGGGGGGCACTCCCTCCCAATGGAGCCCCAAGCATGCCCTGCAGGGAGGGCCCCCAAGGGGGAGCGGCCAACAGAGATCCTGCATTTTACCTTTGTCCTGGGCCACGTAAACTCTAAGGTCGGCCTTGTGTGTGTCCATCTGGGTGGGCCCTCTCTTTCCCTGGGTAGGGTTAGCTGGGGCAGAGGGCGGGGTGAAGAACATGCCCCACCCCTAGGGTGGCCAGATATGCCAATTTTAGAGGACACATGTAAAATACAGGTTGCAGGGCTGCACTGGCTCCCATGCAACCTGTATTTTTCATAAGTGTCCTCTAAGATTTGCATATCTGGCCACCCTACCCACCCCTCTGGAAGTCTGTGATGTCACAGCGGCAGGGCCACTCCAGGAAGGGCGTCTTTTCCCCGCCCCCTTTCTCATACTGCTCCTCCCCCATGGTATAAACAACATCATGACATGCGCTAAAGGGGCGTGGCCACCTTAGAAAGGGACTTTGCCCCTCCCCCTGTGGTATGGACAGCATGATGTCTTAAGGGGTGTGGCCACTTCAGGAAAAGATGGAAGAGTCCTTTTGCTCCGCCCCTTTCAGCTGGCAACTGTGGTGAGGGGGACAATCGGTGTAAAAACCACGTCCCTCTCTCCACGCCCGTGCTGTCACACACAAACATATGCACAAATGTATACACGTGAACATTCTTGCCCTGGAGGGAGCAGGGGAAAGGGGGTAAAACAGGCAATTTGCCCTCCTGCCACCCCTGCTTGCACCCCCAACACCCCCTGTAGTCCCAGCTGCTCCCCAATCTTTCTCCACCGTGGACTCACATGCAGCTGGCACATTCGGTACTGCCGAGGCTCCCCTCCACACGGCTCCTCGTCAGGGAACCTGCGTTGAAAATACGTAGGTCAGCATTTGTGATCAGCAACAGGAGGCGGCAGCAAAAAAGGCTAATGCGGTTTTAGGCTGCATTAAGGGAAGCGGAGGTAGTCATTCCCCTCTATTCAGCGTCAGACGTCACAAGGAGCACTGTGTCCAGGATTGGGCGCTTCATTTTAAGGACATTGACAAACTGGAGCAGGTTCAGAGGAGGGTGACAAAGATGGGAAAGGGTCTGGAAAGCAAGTTGTATGAGGAAAGGTTGAAAAACTGATTATGTTTAGCCTAGCAAAGAGGAGACATGATCGCCAACTTCCAATATCTAAAAGGCTGCCACCAAGAAGATGGCAAGGATCTATTTGGCAGGGCTACAGAAGGCAGTACCAGAATGGGCTCAAGTTACAGCAAGGGGGATTTGGGTTAAATATCAGGGGAAACGTCCTAACGGTAAGAGCCGCGCAGCACTGGAACATGTTGCCAAGGGAGGTCGTAGGCTCTTCATCCCTGGAGCTTTTCAAAAAGAGGCTGGACAGTCACCTGTTGGGGATGCTGTAACTGTTGTTATCCTGCTACTAATCTCCATTGTGCTACTAGGTGTACGCAGCACTTTATAGTCACAGATTTCTGGAGACAGGTCCCTGCCCCAATGAGCTTACAATCTAAAATGGACAAGGGAACACAGGGACAGACACCCATATTCCCATTTTACAGATGAGGGAAGTGAGGCTGAGAAGTTGTGATTTGCCCAAAGTCACCCAATGAGTTCATGGCAAAGGAAGGATTTGAACTCTGGTCCCCCAGGACCAGACCAAACCCAACACCTTATCCATTACACCACACTGGCTCAAGCAGAGGGTTGGACTAGATGACCCTTGAGGTTCCCTCCAATTTGATGGTTTTATGGTTAGCACGCACGGGGCACAAACAGTCAGGCCTTAGCTCTGGGTGGGAAGCCAATGAGAGGGGTCTGAGAGCTCCCAACTCCACAAAGGGGTTACAGAAAGGGGGCAGAGGCAGGCAAGGCATCTGGGAAAATGTGTGGTGGCATCCCAGCCTCCTGGGACTAGAAACAAAAGGCTCAGGGGTAAAGCTGGAATCCTGACAGGGCGCCTGGTGAGGGCGGCTCAGGTGAACAGCTCAGCTTGCCAAGTGCACCGGGTGCTACTACCCCCCCTCTGCCGTGGGCATGTGCCAGGGCCGGGCCTCCCTGGATTAAACAGACACGCCGAAACCAGGGCCCTGTTTAACACCTCCTTGCTAACCCGGGCACCCAGGCACCCTCTCTGTGGGACGAGCCTGTGAAAAGCTCCACACAGCCTCCAGGGGCCTAGCCCTGCCCTGGGCGTCAACCAGGACAGAGCCTCAACGAGCCCCAGGATCCATCAGGCAGGAAATCGAGAGAGTGTTTGACAAACGCCAAGGGCAGAAGGAGAGGCAGCTGCAGGGTGACCTGGATTTTAAGAGATACCCCATAGCAACTCCACAGAACACAGAACACACACATCTCCCTCAGAACAGGCCCCCCAACCCCCTCCAGCTCGATACAGACTCAAAAATGACACCTCCCATAGCTACACAGAGCCCCACAGAATAGACACCCCATCTCCACAGAATCCCATAGAACAGATACCCCATAGCTCTGCATGGCCCCATATAACAGACACCCCCATAGCTCCATAGAACAGATACCCTCCTAGCTCCACAGAGTTCCATAGAACAGAGATGCCCCAATAGAATAGACACCCCCCCATCCCATCTCCATAGCGCCCCACAGAATGGGCACCCCACCTCCCAGCTTCATAGAGTCGCATGGAACAGAACCCCTCCCTTCCAGATCCACTGAGCCCCATAGAACAGGCCTTTCCCACCTAGCTCCATAACATTACACCCCACAGGACACCCCTCAGCACCATAGAGCCCTACAGAACAGACACCCCATAGAACAGATCCCCCCATAGCTCCATAGAGCCCCATAGAACAGACACATCCTTAGACCTACAGGGCCACGCAGAACCGACATCCTACACATACGTACACCAGTCCCACATTGTCCCTTATTTTCAAGACTAAATTTGGCAGTTTACAATCAGTAGACCTGGTTTAAAACCAGTTCCACCTGCCTCCAAAAAGGAGACTAAATTTGGGAGAAATATAAGCAGTTTTATTAAAATTTAGAAAAACACAAGAGAATTTCAGCTGGGATCTCATGCGAAAAGTTACTGACATGGATTTTTTGGGTGGAGGAAAAAAAAATCACAACCAAGAAATCAAGTCTCTTTCTTAAATCCCCTCCCACAGGATCCAGGCCAGTGTTTTCACTTGATTCCCAGCAGCTGGGCAAGAAGCAAGGCAAGGAGATGCTGCTGATCACGGGGTGAGCACAAGAACCGGAGGCGGATTCCAGGGCCTGCACGGAATGGAGCGTGTTTCACATCCCACTGTGTTTTATAGGGGCTCTCCCTCTCCCATAGAAACATTCCCAAACCAGCCTGGCTGAGATGCTTCATGGCAATCCCGTTAGCTGAGGCTGCGATATAGTGTGCAGTTGTCACGGAGACCCATCTGGTCAGAGCCAGCCTTCTGCAAGGTGACCCGTCATTCCCCACTCACCGGATGCAGTGCCTGGTCCGGAAGGAGGCGCCATCACCGCAGGTGTTGGAGCAGGCGCTCCAGCTGCCCCAGGGTGTCCATTCCCCATGGCCTGGCTGGCGTCGGTGGCGGGGTTGGGGGACCAGGCCGAATCCTGGCGTCCCACTGTCTGTTCCCTACTTAAAGGAAGATGATAATGTCACAACTCCTGGTTGGGCCCGTAGCTCTGCCCTTACGCTCTTTATAGCCTTCTCCCACTCTCTGCCCTACCACTCCGGGGTAATCCGTCTCACTCCATAGTCCCGTGGTGTCGATCTAGACTCACTCCCTTAGCTTTAGGCTAGTGCCGAAACTCAGGATTTGAAATGACTTGGTTTTTACTGAGTATTTCAGTACTTGACTCGGTTTTACCAAGTACCAAGAAATCGGCCGGAGACTCAGGACTCAGAAAATCCTCGAATGACCAACATACAGGGCTCTTCCTGCCCCTATGTACTCAGAAAACAGTCTGTACTCCGGTTTATTTGACTGCATATTTTACCAAGCATGGAGGCCGAACACTCGGAACTGGTTCTCGGAAACTCAGAAATACTCGCAAATACATTTTTTACTATTTGGTTCAGCCCTACTTTAATTAAATTAATTAATTAATTTAATTAATTCAACAATTTAATACCCCACCCAACTCCACAATAAAATCATATAAATATAAAACGACATTCCCACCCAACTTAAAAATATAACAAAAACACAAACCCTCCCATAACTCCCTCCCCCCCCACATAACCACCCTCCCCCGTCCTCTCCACCGAACACCTGGCGGAACAGCCAGATCTTGCACAAGCGACGAAAAGTCAACAGGTCCGGGGCCAGGCGAGCCTCCTCCGGGAGGGAGTTCCACAGCCGGGGTGCGGCCACCAAGAACGCCCTCTCCGTAGTGGCCCCCTGATTAACTCGGGGGACCTCCAGGAAGGCGCCCCCAGCAGACCGCAGGGGTCGATCCAGGACCCGGGGAGTGAGGTGATCCTGCAGATAGGTTGGGTCCAGGCCATGTAGGGCTTTTAAAGGCAAGAACCAACACCTTGAATCGAGCCCGGAAAAAAGGAGGATTCTCAGTCCTCTTCAGCTCAGCCCCTTCTTAATCTCCCTCCGAAACTACCCCTTTTCTCCCCTCCTGTCTCAATCCCTGTCCACCCTGCTGTAGCTCCTCCCCTTCCTGTAGACTTCTTGCCTATGAAGTCAATGGCAAGAGGTCCTCCAAACCATCAAGCATGCAGCAAGAGATGCTCCATCTCCACTGTGGCTTCTCATGTACGTGTGGCTGCCGTTTTGAAAAAGGCCCAGTCACCAACAGGTCAAAGGAGATCTGTTGAACCATCTAACGGTTGGGCATACAGGCTGATGTGGGGTGTGTGTGTGTGTGTGAAGACAGGATACGCGTCTCCTCCGTCCCAGCCCAGTGCTCCAGCACCTTAAACTACACCCACGCTGAACTGCCCATTACAGGTGGCGGCTGGTGTAACGTTCATCTGTACACCTTGGCTCAGTGCTAGCGCTGCACCAGTTGCATTCTGGGATACCTGGCAGGGCAGGGAGCCCAACAAGTCTTGGCTACAACACTGGGGACAGCTGGAGCCAGGAATGTGGTTCTCATTGAGGCCTTGGCTGGAGGTCACAAGCAGCAATTAGAAGCTTCTGAGAAGTGTCTTGTTTGGGCCACTTGAAAGTGTTCGGGGGAGGACAGCAGCAGGGAGACACTGGTGTCAACATCCGACATGGCCCCGTCTTCTGCAGTGAACTCATCATCTGCCAATGAACTGGTCCCCACCGAGCTAGGAACAAGCCTCCCCTTCCCTGCCAGCAATTGTCTCCTTCTCTGGTTTCTGTCTCCTTCCCTTCGCATGTCTTATTAATCTTGGAGGATCCCTCCAATTCCTGCTTAATTCCTCTCCCACACTTGGCATGAAGAAGTGTTCCTGAATTCACATCCATAGGCCAGGCCTACCCCTCGTACACACACACACACACACCCTGCCCTCCCATCACGCACCTTCCAAATTATTCTCATCCTCTGGCAACAGTAGAGGGGGCCGTAGGAAGGGAGGCTGAGTCCCTCCGCACAGAGGCCGGTCCAAGTGACAATTCCCCCAGAGTTTGGGAAAGAATCCAGCTTTGTTTACCAGGAAAGGTTAAAGGAATTAAATATTTATCACCGGGGCTAAACAATGACTAAAAGGGCAGAATGGGACAGCAACATGAAAAATGTGTGAAGGAGCCAGGAGAGACCAGCCACCCCAGGGAGAGAGAGAGACTGATTCGTTTACAGGGATTCATTTACTTATTTTAATTATTTTCCTCTATTTCTACCCTGCTCCCTCTCGCGAATAGCGACTCGGATGGAGAAAGACAAAATCATTCAGATGATCTCTTTGACAACGTTGGTTGGGGAGAAGATGCAAGCTTTCGGGCCGCACCGGGCCCTTCCTCCAGCAGGTAGCTAATAAATCAGAACGTGTTAGTAGCCTGACTTGTTAGCAGCCTGACAAAGGGCCTTAGGATGTGGCCCGAAAGCTTGCACGCCCTCCCCAGCAGAGGTTGATTCAATAAAAGAGATCATCTGAGCAACTTTGTCTCCATCTATTACTTTTGAAGATGAAGAAGTCCAAATGGTCTCTCTTACTGGTGCGCAACGTCTGTCGGGGAGAATATGCAAGCTTTCACACCAGGCAGGGCCCTTCCTTGGGCACGGAGCACAAGGCAGAAATATTCCCCTCAAGAGAAGTTGGTCCAATAAAAGAGATCATTTCCGCTATTTCATCTCCATCTCTTACATGTGAGAGCAACGCAGCAACTAGGGCCATGCATTAAAGTTTCAGTAAAATGAAAATAAACACTAAAAAAAAGTCCCTTTTGCCTTCTGTATCTGAAACACAAATACTAGGGCTCTTTATTCAGGTTCCAGGGGTACACACAATTTCCTGAAGAATGTGGTATCTGAAGTCTCAAACTGGACCCCAGAAACTGCAGCACATCTGCTGGGCTGCTCTCTGAATCCTTTCCTCATAGGCTTGTCGAACTGGCAGAGTATCCCTGCACGTCTATGCCAAAATAACCCCTAGACAGGGAGTTGCGTTCACTGCGTTTCCCCCCCATTGGTGGCGCTGGGGAAAAAACAGTGAATGCGGGTAAATGTACAAATAGAAATCCCAAACATATGCCCTGGGCTGTGGCTCAGGTAGTCGAGCATGTGCTTGGCATGGCTAAGGTTCCAAGTTCAATGCCCAGCCTCTCTGACTCAGAATCCGAAACCTCTTCCATGGATCCTGGAGGGTCTCAGATAGCGCGCCTAGGCAAGGCCCCTCCTGGAGAGTTGGATTTGAAGCCCTGCTGCCGTATCAGGTTCTGACGGACCATTGGGTCTGACTCAACTCAGCAGCTCCTTATATCCAGGAACAAATACTTGACCCTGGGTGCAGTACTAAAGCAACCATGCTCTCTCGAGTGGAAGGATGGCAGAGGGACAGTATGCTAGAGATTGCAGGAGGACAGACAGAATGTGGGGATGGACAGAGACAGCCAGAGAGAAAGACAAAGAGAGGGTGTACGGGGATAGAGACAAAGTGGATGGGAACAGACAGTATGGGGGGGGGGGAGAGAGATGCAGAGAAGACGCTAGGCCCCTACTGGGAGGTTTCAGGGGTGGCTGTGTGTCCATGCTCCCTGCCAGCAGGATTAATTTCCTGCAGCTGATTCCTTGCTCTGTAATTTCTGTGTCATGCAAGGCCCAGCTAGGGTTGCCAACTGTGCATGTTTTTAAGGAACACTTATGAAAAATACATGTTGTAGGGCCTGCAAACATGTATTTTTCATAAGTATTGTTTAAAAACGTGCCTAGGTGGCCACCCTAAGCCCAGCGCTCTCTGCCCGCGCTCGATCGCTACGGGCAAATAGCGCTAGCAATGGGATAGCAGTGATGATGATCTCAGGGAATGGGGGGCAGACTGGAATTCCCTAGCGAGGGTGGGCTGCACAGGTGGCTGTGCCCAGCGCTGGCTGGGTGAGAAAGGCTTTGGGAGAGAGGGGGGGGGAAGGACTGGCAGACCAGAAAGAGCTGCTCCTGCTGACTCTCCAGCCCTGGGACTCCAGG
The DNA here is from genome assembly GCA_003113815.1 of Sphenodon punctatus. Taxonomy (NCBI): domain Eukaryota; kingdom Metazoa; phylum Chordata; class Lepidosauria; order Sphenodontia; family Sphenodontidae; genus Sphenodon; species Sphenodon punctatus. The sequence goes on from QEPC01010893.1 coordinate 2,493,035, forward strand.
ATGGAGCAGCAGAGAACGATCCCATTGTGCCATCCCCGGCACGCACACGCACACGCACACACACACACGTACACGCACATCCACATGCTCAGACCCTGAACACTTCAATACACACAGGTGGGCCATGTCCTGCTTTTGGGGGCAGTAGCCACTAGGGGGCTTGTGACCATGCACACACGCTGTCAGGGCACGATGCGTGGCTGCTACAAGGGCACCTGGATGGAGTTATAAGGAGCCGCCTAACTGAGTCAGATCAATGATCCATCTTACCCGAGCATTGTCACAACCTGACACGGCAGCAGGGTTTCAAAGCTGGCTCTCTGAGAGAGGCCTCACCCAGACGTGCTACCTGAGACCCTCCAGGATCCCCAGCAGAGCCCAGGAGAGCCTGAATCGGAGATGCTGGGGATTGAACTTGGGACCTTATCCATGCAAAGCATGCGCTCTTATACCTGAGCCACGGCCCACCCGGAGTGCCACAGGGCCCTGCTGAAGCCAGCCTCCTCCCCCAGCACAAGCTAGGGGAGCCCCTGAATGGTGTCAGTGTATACATGCATGCGTGTGCATGTGTTTGTGTGTACGTTTGAACATGAGGGGGTGGGGCTTTGGGGATGGAGGGCTGGGGTCGATGTCCCTCATTGGCCACCTAAAGTGTTGGGAGGTGCAGGGCATATCCACATTCAAATGCTCACACACATGGACACACGCATGCCTGTAGACACATATGGTCGCTTTTAGACGAGTGGGTTGCTGTCGCGTGACCCGCTTGCATGATTTTTCAAAATCCCGCATGCGATCGGGTTGTGCAACAGCAACCCGTTCATCTAAAAGTGCCCTATAGTTGCACACTTAGACGCGCACACTTATGTACAGGTACACAAAGGCACATGCACAAACTTGCACACACACAAACACAGGTACCCACCCATGCACGGATTTAATACACACAGATTTAACGTTACGCTGCTTCTGAGACAATGTAAGACTTTTCTTCTTGGCCAAGCATTTGGTGGGTGGGGATAGGGGCTTCTAGGGGGTTGCGGTGGGGTTTTTAGGGTGTATATATGTGGTTTTATATGGTTCTTTTGTAAGCCGCCCTGAGTCTTGTGGGAGGGTGGGGCATAAGTTTAAATAAAATCAATCAATCAATCACACACACACATTTACACACACATTTAGACACCCATGCATGCACACACATACCACACCCATAGGCACACACCCATACACTCATGCCCACACTGACACCAGAACACAAAGACACCCAGACTGAGTCTCACCCGGGCACGCTCACACCAGTACACAGCCAGTAGTACCCCTCCTTGGGTGGAAAGCTGAACCATAAAGGTGAAGTTGCGAAACTGGATCAAAGGTTGCAGTCTTTACCTGGCAGGGTAGAGGGGCCACGCTGTCTCCTGCCCACAGGGGCGTAGCTATTAGCTAGACAGGAATTAGGGTGGGCCACCTAGGCACATTTTTAAGGAACACTTATGAAAAATACATGTTGCAGGGCTCCTATTACAGCTTCTTCCTAGATGCCCCCCCCAGGTCAGCTGCTGCTTCCGTCCCACCCCCACCCCCAGCCCTTGCACCAGAGCCTCCTCTGATCCAAGCGTGCGTGCAACTGTTGCACGCACGCTTTGCAGTGCACGAGGGACAGAGCAAAGGGAGGTGTGGATCAGGGAGCCACCGCCCAGTTTCTGTGGCTAAAGGAGTGGGAAGCCCCAGCTGGGCTGGTTGCAGCAGGAGCCCATCCATACCAGTCCCTTCTTGCCTGGAGTGTGTTTTCCAGATTCCTTCCCACCCGCACCTCCAAGAGGGATGGGCTTTTCCCAGGGACCCTCCACGCCCCAGACCTCACAACCCTGCCGCTGCCCTGGGTTAAATTCTTTCCTCGCTGATCCCTTCCCCTTGCAAAATTCAGTCTCTGCCTGGGATGCTGGGAGTGAGGACTCCTGGGTTCTCTGGGAGTGGGGTGGGGTGGTGTGGTGGTGGTGTGGGTTAGAGCAGGGGGGGCTGGGAGCCAGGACTCCTGGGTTCTCTGGGAGGGGAGTGGGGGCTAGGGGGTTAAAGGAGGGGCGAGGGGGCTGGGAGCCAGGACTCCTGGGTTCTTTCCCCATCTGACTCACCCTACGGCTTTTAACAAGTCATTCCTCGTTCTGTGTTTCCCACGTTTACCAAATGAACCCCGTGATCTCCCCCCACACCCCAACTGAGTGGCAGCCAGTCGAGGCACCTTGTGCGCCCCCTAATGCTGCTTTCTGAGCATCATGCCTCACCCCTCCCAGCATGCAATGGGGCAGCCAGCTGTTAGGACCAAGCGATAGGCACCCAGGACCTGGGCTGCTCACAGCAAAGCAGATGCAGGGATTAATGACCTCAGTCCTGGGCTGAGAATAAACATGGAGATAAGCAGACCCGGCCCTTGCTGGGAGAGCCAAACAACACCCTATAGCACTCCCTGCTGTGATGAACCAGTCCCTTTCCTGGCCCCCTGTCTGGTGCCCAAATCACACATCAAGCAGCAAAATCCTGGTGGGGATCATGGGGTGGGAGCATCATGCAGGCCAGGAACCTCCCACCCCACCAGGACTGGATACACAGGAAGGGCCAGGCCAGCGAGAGCAACACAAATCCTGGGGCCGGGGAGAGAACAGTCAGGAAAGGTTGTTTCCTGCACAACAAAGGAAACATACAACGTCACAGCTGTGGGCACAAGAACACAACACACACACCCCGTGCTGCTGGGGGGCGCAGGGGGCGGAGCTAGGGCGTTATTCGAGGTATTTTTGCATGCTGCATCAGAGCAGGGGGCGCTGATATTAAGTATTATTGTTATTATCGATGGGCTTGTTGCTGTGAACGGCCATGATTAGAGGCAGGTCTCTGTCCCCGAGGGGCTTCCAATCTAAGATGGACAAGGGAGGGGAGAGACAGGGAGACATTCAGGAAGTTGAGAAGTTGCAGGGATACATGCTTAGCGTAGAAGGGGGATTCTGAAAGACAGGACAGTAGAGAGGACATCAGTGAGCACTGGGGGGGAGGGGGATGAGCTAGGGAAAGCCTGATGGAAGAGAGAAGTTTCTAGGGAGGATTGGGAGGGAGGGAGTGGAACTAATAGATTCAGGGAGGGAGTCAGGCATAGGGAGGGCAGCGTGGGAGAAGGGGGAGAAGATGGTGTAGGGATCAGGAGACGAGGGGTGGCTGTGGAGGAGGGAAGTTCCCAGGTGGGGATGTAGCAGGAAATAAAAGTGGAAAGATAGCGGGGAGCAAGACCATGAAGAGCCTTGAAGGTGAAGAAGACAAGGAGTTTGTGCTGGAGGCAAAAGGGGAGAAAAAGGAGAGGAAGGACTGAACCGGACAAAGTCACAGACAAGGTAGATGACCTTGTGGCAAAGCAGATGGCCTTGTCAGCGGCGTGTTGAACAGAACAGAGTGGGGAGGTGAGAGCAGGGAAGGCCAGTGAGGAGGAGGTTGCGGCAGCCAAGGCGAGAGAGATGACCAGAACAGGGACGAGAGATCTGGCAGTGGAAGCAGTAAAGCAAGGCTGGGGTTTGGTGGCTGGTGGCCACACGTGTAGCTGGCTAGTTGATGACAGACTCCGTGGAGGCAGGAAGGGAGCAGTCCTTACTGTGAGCGCCGGGAGCAGAGGGGAGGCTCGAGGAGCTATGGGATTGATTGATTTATTTATAAAAGATTTTTATTCTGCCCCTCCTGCCCAGGGGGGCAGCTCAGGGTGGTGAACAACAATTTAAAAACAATAAAACAATAAAAACAATTTAAAAGTGAAAAATCCCCTATGCAGGGAGAAAAACACCCCCACCCCCAGGAGTGTCGCCTACCCGTGTTCCGTGACCCACTGAACTGATGTCGCGGGACTCTTCCCCACTGATGCTGCTACCCGCTATGCTAATAAACGGCAGATTCCTGCCCCACTGTGCCTGCAGGCTGCGGAAACCTAGCTGGGAGCATCTCCCTGCAAATTCTGAGGGGGCCCCGCTCCCCAGCCATGCTCCTTCCTGTCATGGCTCCCAGGGGTGTAATAGGGGCGAGAGGGCAGCTGCTCCAGGGCCCATGATCCTGGGGGGGACCTACAACCCCTTCCACAGGGGGCAGGGCCCCATTCGATCTTCTGCACCAGGGCCCAAGCTAGCATTGCCACCTATGCAAAATTCTAAGGAACGCTTATGAAAAATACATGTTGCAGGGCCTGTATTGGTGCCTTGGGTGCCAACGTAGGCCCTGCAACATGTATTTTTCATTTATAAACTTGCTTAGGTGGCAACCCTAGCCCAGACCAACCTTCTTGCTCCCCTGACTCAGAGGCCACTTTCCGACAAACAGAAGAGTCACTTCTTCAATTTCATTCATTCAGAGTAACTACTCTGCTTCAGTAGCATTCAGGCGAACAGCGTAAACCCAGCCAAAGGGGTGTTTGTATGCCTGACCACCCCCCCACCCCCCGGAGTACCGACTTCTCCTCTTGAATAACTTCAGTTTGGTGCTCTGTTCATGTGAACATTTCAAGAGTAAAACAGAACACCCAACTGCATCGAACTGACTGTCAAAACATGGCCCCTACGCTACCCGTCTCCTCTGCTCCTCCCCGCTCATGCCCCCGCTCTGCAGCAATTTTATGACAGTGATGGGGTCGCTTCTCTTTCACTTACCTGAGCACTGCTGACACCCCCGCAGCTGAAGCTGAGGCAGGCCAGGATCAGGACCCGCACTGTGGGGTTGTGCCTGTGGGAGAGATCAGACAAGAGAATGCGTCTGAGTCTGGGGGGAGGCCCTCTGCTTTGATCATCACAGCCACACGGGGGTGGGAGGCTGAGGGTGGCCAGGAGCCCCCTTTCTGCCACACGGGGCTGAGGCCAATGACAGGAGCCCGATGTACTGGGGAGGGGACACTGCCCCAGTAGTAGTGGCAGCCAGCAGCAACGTCTGACTGGGCCTCTAAGCAGTGACAGGGGCTCTCAGTGCCCCACCCCCAGAGCAGCACGTCCCCCAGTGAGATTCCACCCTACCCCACCCATGGCTTCTGGCTGGGGTCCCTCTACAGCAGCAGCAGCCTGGAGTGGGCTGTCGCCCCATCAAGGTAAGCTCTGTCCCCCACCCTGAAGACCCTGCCTCCTGCCCCTCCTCTGGAGACTCTACCCCCCTTGCTCTTAGGGGCCCATAATTTGGGACCTTCACAGCCTTGCTGCACCCCCGGGGGGAGAGGGAATCTGGATTGGCAGCATGGCACTATAGAGAGAGACAGAGACAGGGTTCTCCCCACCCCCCGTGGTGGGGCAGAGAGGGGTGTCTGCTGTCCGTCCACCTCACAACAAAGCGTGGGGCTTGTTTCTAGTTAGGGGTGACGCTATTGAGATTGGCCAGTTTCTAGAGATATCATGGGGGGCCCCCAGATTATTTATTTATTATTATTATTAATAATAATTATTATTATTATATAGCGCCAGCAATGTACCTGGTGCTTTACAGAGAACAAGATAGCCAGTCTCAGCTCCACCCGCACAGAGACCCAGCAGAAGGGAAAATCCTTGCAGAGTGAAGAGGATGCTGCATTTCCCTGCCCCGGGACCAAGAGGAAAGAAGATAAACAGAGACAAGACAAGACGCGACAGCTCCGGCGTGTGAGAGTAATGAGTGATGGCAGGGGAAGGGAATGAGGTGGGACGGGTCCCTGGAAGAGTATGGATTTGATTTGACATGGAAACTTCTTGAGGAGCAAAAAAAAAAAAAAAAAAGGTAAGGTCTGGAGTTTCATACCCAAGTTATGTAGATCTTAGTGGGGATGAGAAGGGAGATCGAGAACCCACTAGGGAGACCTAGAACCAAGCTTAAGTTTCAAACTTTGTTTCTCACCCTAAGATGCTCGGGCCATTCATTCTTGATGCAAGGGTTGCAGGGTGAGAGGTATCCAGGTAGGCAGACAGTGGGGATTAGGGTGCAGGTCAGAGAATGGAGTTCAGGAGGCAATTGGGTGAGCGCAGCAGATCCAAGAGATACACAATGCTATTCCACCCTTCCGAGGAGACAAAAGAGAAACCTAAAGAACAGATGGGAAGTGCAGCCTAGTGGATACAGGTGTTGGATTTGCATCTTGGAGACCAGGGTTCAAATCCTGTCTCAGCCATGAACTCACCGGGCGGCCTTACGTAAGTCACTGTCTCTCGGCCTTAGTTCCCCCAACTGTGAAATGAGAACAACAGTGACCTGCCTCACAGGGTGGTTGTGAGGGAGAACTAGATAAGGATTGTACAACACGCTGAATGCTGGGGGGGAAAATGCTCTAGAAATGATAAGACCCATTTTGTGTAGCAGAGGCAGGTCATGGTGCAGTGGGGTACTTGGCCTGGCTATCAGAAGCATGGGCTAGTGGCCACCACGTAAGATGTGGGTTTGATTCCCAGCTCTGCCACAAAGGCCTATGAACTTGGACACAGCCATTTTGACCTCTAATGAGTCTTCCCCCAGTCTTCATTACAGTGTGGGGCTGAAGGCTCATTTCCTCCTGTCTCACTGCGGGGTCAGCCTTAGAATAGGGTGAAGATAAAATGCAGGGCCCCTGATGCCCTCCCCCCACCCCCATCGGTGCATCCTCAGTGGGGCCCTAATGGTGGTCGTGATTGGGGCCCTGCCCTGGTGAAAACATGGGCCACTGCGGGACCTGGGGCAGTGACCCCGGGTCACCCTATATTAAGGCCAGCCCTGCTCACTTGGAATCTGTGGGCAGTAGAGGACAAAAGAACAGAAAAGGGATCTCGTCTCGCACTGGGAAACAAGATGAAAGGCAAAGCCTGGAGAGACTGCTAATTGCTCTGTCCCCGTTTCCACAACATTCAAGAGTAATAAAAAGCAGAAACTGACCAAGACAGAAAAGCCTCTACAGAGTAAGTCTCTGGGCACATGAAAGCTCCCAGGATCTTTTCCTGGGCAGTGAGTCATTCCAGCTGCAATGTGTAAAGCTTATGGAATCTCATCTCTCATCACTCAAAGTGCCAAGCCTGCTGAAAACGTGCTCTGGGGTAAATTTTCCAGGACATGGAGCCCTGTCATCTGTCCGGAGTTTGCTGGGTTCTAGAGATTGCAACTCACCGCAGTTCTGTTGGTTCTAGAATTCACAAAACAACCCGTGATTTATATGCTCTTGATAGCTACTAGAACGTACCCGCCTTCTGGGCTCTAGAACCTGTCACCCCCCCACCTGGATACCCCCCCGCTGGGTTCTAGAACATACTGGAACTTGCTGGGTTACGTTTTGTTGGAATGTCTCATGTTAGAGCCAGTTCCTATCCACACAGACGCACAACACATACAAGCAGCTTGTTCTAGAAACTTGTTTTGTGGCACACAAGAACAAGCCTCCAGTTTTAGACTGCAAAAGAAGACCCCCTTCTCTCCTATCATGCATCAAACTAGGGTCTCCAGGTGTTCCTTATTTTAAGGGACCACCCCTTATTTCAGAGCCCTCATTACAGCATCTGTCCGCTCCTTAATGCCTCTTATTTTTGAAATTTTGATCTGGCAATCCTATGCAGAACCTATAATCCTTTAGGATACACTCGTTTTGAGGGGGGTAGTCTAGAATTCAGAAAACTCTAGAATGAAACCATGTGGAAGTTCTAGAACGTTGGGATTTTCAGAACAACCCCCCCCCCCCCTTGGGTTCTTCAGGATCTCCTAGAAGTCATTGTGGCTCTTCCAATTCTAGAAGAGCTTTAGAACATTTTTTCACTGAATGGATGGAAAAACATATCTGCCATAGATTTGCGAGCTGGGAGGGGAACAATGATTTCCCTTTAAAGTTCGAGATCGGGGTGGGGGACCTCTGAGCCCATGGACCAAATCTGGCCCGTGGCTGTTTTTATTTTATTGTGCCCCCTTTCCAAATTCTCGATCTGGCCCCTACCTCCAGGCAGGGAAAGACAGCTGAGGGGAAGGGAGCAGAGATGAGGTCATTTGCCCAAGGATGAGGGATGGATCCATGGCACATGATTTGGACCCTCCCTGCTGGCCTTCTCCCAAGCTGAACATCCCCTCCTAGCACCTCCAGACTCCAATCTGCAGAAGGGAAAATGTCCCTCACCCCCGTTCTAGATGATGAGACCTCCCTTCCCTGTTAGCCCTCCCTTGTCTGCATTCTCCCAACACAGTCGCAGCGGTTTGGCTTGGGAATGTCTCCCTGGGGTATCTTATCAATTCTTTCCAGCCCTGTCTCGCTGACTCAGGAAACCTTTATAGATAAAAAGTCCATAGTGACCGTGTTAGATGTGGATGGAATCCGAACAGACCCTTCTGGGAGGATGGTTTGGAAGATTTCTCCACTGCAAAACCCCAAGCAGAGCTCCCACCCCAGAGCCCTCCCTAGGAAAAACACTGGCCATTTAGGGCCCATTCACACGACACAACACTCCTTGCAATTTCACCACTTGTCCCGTAACCCCGTAGCAAGGCATTCACACAGCGAATGATTCTCCTGCATTTCAAAGGCCCCAGCCCTTGCATCGGGTGAAAGAGAATACACGGTCATCAGAGAGCGTAAAAAGGTGGTAAGAGTTTCATACAACATTCCAAATGTACGTTTAGGCAATTACCCCCTTAAAAAAGATTGTGTGAACAGGCCTGTAGCTAGGACTATGGCATGGGGGACAGGCTGAATGTCAGGGTGAGGTAATTTCTTCAGACTAAGAAATTGAGGTGGGAGAAAGCCACAAATATATTTTATTTCTATGGGAGAGGGGAATTACTAGATATTGACACCCGCTCCCCACCTTGCTACAGACCTGTGTGTGAATGAGTTCTGAGAATGATACTTTATTGGACCCAATAAAGTCCTTCTGCAGGGAGCTGAACGGTGTCATCTTGGGGAGAATGGAACAGAGCCTGCATTTTTTGAGCCTGATCCTTTTAACAAATCAAGAATTAAAGAGTCACGTATTCCCAAGGAGATTGCTATGAATCACTGCTCCAGCACTTTCAATGTTCAGACTGCTTTACAATCCTTCTCCAAAATTCAGTCCTTTTTTCCGAAATGTGAGTTCCCCCTCACAAGAGTCCTACAAGGAAGGTCATTATTATCCCCATTTTACAGATGGGGAAACTGAGGCTGAGAGCGAGTGGGTGTTAACAGATGTGATAGCGCCCAGTTCACCCAGCTCTGGCCCAGTGCTGAACCCGCGCATCTGTTCCAGGCCCACCAGATGTGGGCCCAGTTCAGATCCCGGTGGGGTTGGCGGCTGGGCCAGAAATGTGGGTCCGGAACGAACTGGGCCCAGAGTCCAGTCCTGCAAGCCGCCCAGGCAGGCCAGAGATGGGAGAACCGGGTGGGCACGTCTGTTGCCGTGCCTACCTGACCCAGTGTGGTGGTTACCATGGCAGTCAGCTATAGCTGCCTGTTATTATGGCGGGGGGCGGTTGAGGGAACATTTGATTCCGTCCCCCAGCCTGACCCAGCGGGGGGTGGGGGGTGGGGTGGCAAGGGTGGCCATTCCCACCCCCGCATGGCTGCACATTTGTTTTTACCCAGTGACTTGCCCAAGGCCACCCAGGCAGCTCATGGCTAAGATGATTTCAACCCTGATCTCTCCCGGGTATAAGTCCAGGACTTTATCTCCACTTGCTCTCATCCAAGCGATGGTGACTCAGTGCCACACCTTGGGACTGTGGAGAGTCACTCCCTTCAAGAAAGGCTGTGGCATCCTCTGATCAAGACAGCAGCAACAAGTTTGTGACCTTCCCCATGACCCTGTGACAGTCAAAAGTACGACTTTTGCCCTCCCCCGGAATGCCAGCTTCCCCCGACTAGAACAGCCAGGGTCCCTTCTACCTGCAGAGAGCATCCTTGGAGCTAGGGATGGGGAGACGATCCCCCTTTTGATCTCACACGTTCCGGTTGTTCTGGTTTTATAGGAACCCTCATTTTTCCTCGTTAAATGCTGTGCGGGCTGGGAAAACACTTCGCCACAGAGGCTGCAAGTACTCTCCTGCACCTGGAGACGCCGTCTGCTGGGGCCCACGGCAACATGCCTTTTGCATGGATCAAACATGCCGGGGGGTGGGGGGGAGTGGAAGGGGGTTGCAACCCTTGCAGCAGGAGGGAGATTGTTAAAGATGCTCTATTACTCACTGGGTTTCACAGGGAGACGGCCAGAAAGTGCCCCCCTTCACCCCTTAAATTACCCATGGGCACTTCAATCCTCCCCTCCCCCCCCTTAAAGACCCATTTTTCTTAGGGAACTGCTTTGCTCTTCTAATGGCTAGTTTGGCTGGTGTCATGTTGTCATGCTATTCTGTTTCATAAACATTTGATAGTGACAGAGGGAGTAGGATCGAGTGGTTAGAGATCAGGGGAGCCATGTGCCAGGACTCCTGACTCTCAGACTCAGTGATCTGTATGGCAGCAGGGAACTTGAGTTCTACTCCCAGTTCTGGCAGAGGAGAGGGGTCTAGATGGTTAGAGATGGGGGGGAAAGCCAGAACTTCTGGGTTCTGTGTGCTCGGGCTGTGTGGAGGGAGAGTGGGAGCCAGGACTTCTAGTGGGTTAGAGAAGGGTGTGACTGGGAGCCAGAACTCCTGGGTTCTCTGGGAGGGCGGGGGCTAGTGGGTTTAAGCAGGGGGGCTGGGAGCCAGGACTCCTGGGTTCTCTGGGAGGGGAGTGGGGCTACTGGATTAGAACGAGGGGGCTGGGAGCCAGGACTCCTGGGTTCTCTCTGAGAGGAGGGGGGGTAGTGGGTTAGAGCGGGGGGGCTGGGAGCCAGGACTCCTGGGTTCTCTGGGAGGGGAGGGCGGGGGCTAGTGGGTTAGAGCAGGGGGGCTGGGAGCCAGGACTCCTGGGTTCTCTGGGAGGGGGGTGGGGGCTAGTGGGTTAGAGCAGGAGGGGGGGAGAGCTGGGTTCTCTGGGAGGAGACAGGGCCTTAGGTTAGAACAGGGTGTGACTGATGGCCAGGACTCCTGTTTTCTATCCTCAGCTCTGGCAAGGGAGTGGAGTCTAGTAGAGCAAGGCACTCTGGGGTCACTTCTCTGCCACTGACCTCCTGTGTGGCCTTGGGTGAGTCCCTCCCTATGTGAGTGCCTCAGTTCTCGCGTCTGTAAAGCAGGAGGTGATAGCATTTCCCTGCTCCTGTCGCTGCCGTGCTTTCTACTTGCAAAGTCTCCAGAGAGGGGGTTAGAGAAGGGCTGGCTTGCAAGGATGTAGAAATGAGAAAGACACTTACCAGATGGCCTGGGACCCCATGATAACTAAGTTCTGGGTCTGGCTCTTGGGGCCCAGTTGTGCTTCTTCTTTCCTGCCCTCTCCTCTCCAAATCCTGCCATCAGCCAGCTGCGCTTGCTCCGTAGCTCCCACCTGCATCGCTGGGGATGCTCCCACTTTGAGGTTTCGCTCCCAAATGGGCTTGCCCTAGATCGGAGAACCAGGTGAACCAAACCCCCTTCCAGAGTTTCACCCTCAGATCAAACCCAAATGTCCAAAGGGGGCCGCCTGTGTCCAGCTCCCCGCTGCAGAAAGTCCCACACACTCATTCTCCTGCTGATTTTGGATCCTGTCCCGTTGGCTTGGACGGCGTCCCATGTGCTGATTGGGGTGGGGCGGGAGGGGCAGCTCAGCAGTGGGGTAACCAGTGGTGCAGCAGATCCCTCTTCGGAGTAAGAATTTGTGCTCTCGAGTCCCAGCTGTGCAGTTGAGAGGCTCGTGTGGGACGGGAACAATTTCTTTCTTCCTCTCCTCCCCTGACGTCGCTCAGCTTTCTCATGCACGACTCCTGCCTACAGCAACTGGCGTGTATTAATATTCATACCCAAAGGTGCAGCAGGCCAGCATGACAGCTCGTGCTTAACCCTCCGCACGCCGCCTTTCTTTCTTGGAACGGAACAACCTTTTGCCTTTCGGATGCCTCCCTAAAAGCCCCACCCCAACAAGCCTGATTATCCTGATCGTGGAAAAGTAAAAATAAAACTGAGGGGTTCCGTTAACTTTTTAATCCCTGGCATTTTTTCCAGGCCACCAGCCAAACAAATGTTTGAGAGGATGGACTATAAATAAAAAGCATCTGGGAAGGGCAAAATTATAGGCAGGGAAAGCGGGACCAAAGGCCGTCATGATGTAAATGGGACAGGAGACACCCTGAGCATTTCCCAGTTGCAGTGCTTAATGGATATTCATGGCCTAATCCTCCAGAAATTGGTCTAAGCCATTTTCAAAAGCCCAGTTATAGGCTTAGTTTTTACAGAATCCTGTGGCAATGAGTTCCCCAGGTTAACGCAGGGCCTGGTGTGAATTAGGAGCAGAGCAACTGAAGGGAGCAGGTCAGGATTAGACCACAGAAGCAGGTGTAGGATGGGACCGAAGGGGAGACATGGTGAACATGGGAGCCATTTAGCATCCTGCAAAAGGCACCCAAGGTGGGTGACTGCTACCCTGATGAGACAAAAGGGGGCAGCCTGGGAGGACGCAGAACGGGGAATCCGATTTAACATTCTGGCTCTGCCACAGTGTGCCTGGGTGACCCTAGGTCACAATCCACTAACTCCAAAGTAGTCCCATAGAAACCTATGGACTACTTTGGAGTAAGTTGTTTGTAAAGTTTCAGTTAGATTACTCCAGAGTAAGCTGTTTGTAGGGCTTCAATGAGACTACTCCAGAGTAAGTGGTTTTTAGAGCTTCATCTTACTCTGGAGTAGTCTAATTGAAGTCCTACAAGCAAATGACTTGCTCTGGAGTAATGTAAGTGGTTTGTAGACCTTCAATGAAACTACTCTGGAGTAAGTAATTTGTAGGGCTTCAATGAAACTTCTCTGGAGTAAGTGGTTTGTAGGGCTACTCTGGAGTAAGTCATTTGTAGGGCTTCAATGAAATTACTCTGGAGTAAGTGGTTTGTAGAGCTTCAGTGAAACTACTCCAGAGTAAGTGGTTTGTAGGACTTTACTGAAACTACTCCTGAGCAAGTGGTTTGTAGGGCTTTAATGAGATTACTGCAGAGTAAGTGGTTCATCTTACTCTGGAGTAGTCTAATTGAAGCCCTGCAAACAAACAACTTGCTCAGGAGTAGTGTAAGTGGTTTGTAGGGCTTTTAGGGCTTCAGTGAAACTACTCTAGAGTAAGTAATTTGTAGGGCTTTGGTGAGACTGCTCCGGAGTAAGTTGTCTGTAGGGCTTCAGTGAGACTACTCCAGAGTAAGTGGTTTGTAGGGTTTCAGTGAGACTACTCCAGAGTAAGTTGCTAGTAGGGTTTCAGTGAGACTACTCAAGAGTAAGTTGTCAGTAGGGCTTCAGCGAGACTACTCCAGAGTTGTTTGTAGGGGTCAGTGAGACTACTCCAGAGTGCCTGCCCCATGGCTCTCAGCTGGACTTTTAAGCTCCACCCCACCCTGCCTTGCTCCAGTCATCACAGTGCAACTCTACCAGCTACTCCTTTCTGCTTCTGATTTACACCATGCAGCTCCATTGGTGTCTATTGGATATTCCTGATTTACACCTGCTTCTGCCACTGATCGCCACAGGGTACCTGGATTTATGCTGCTGTAACTATTTGCATCCATGGGCTACACCTGATTTACACCAATGTCATCTAGGCCTGATTCGCGATTGACACCAACGTAGCTCCATGGCCAACTCCTAATTTGCACCATTGGCACCCAGAACTGATTGGCGGCACCGTGTAACTCCATTAGCATCCTTATGCTCCTCTTGATTTACACCACGCAGTGGAAAGCAAGATCAGGCCCTTTACGCAGCTTCCAACACACAAACACCCTCGTCCCCTGCCAGCTTAACTCCTCTCCAAGTTTGGCCCCAGCTGTGAGCTGCCTGCGTCATCCGCTGTGCTAATCGCCATGTTATTGCAAAGCCAATTGGTTTCCCGCAGTTCCCTGCCCGGGGCCTTGGATAAAGGAGCCCTCTGCTTTCCAGACAAAGTGGGCTTGAGTGCACGCAGGGGGTGGGAGCAGGGGGGGGAGGGGGTAGCTAATACATTCAGGCTGAGTGGATTCTCTGCCATGTTTGGTTGGAAAGAGCTTTTTGGAGCCAGGGGTGCCCTGGCCCAGGAGATGAATGATGAGCGAAAGAGCTGGAGGTAGCAGAACAGGCAGGATGGGGGTTACCAGAGAAGATACAACTCAGCAGCTCTCCCCCCGCCTCATCATTCATGTGTGTATCTGAGAGGAAATAACATGCTCAAGGTCAACCAGTGACTCAGTGTCAGAGCTGGGAATAGCACCCAGGTGTCCTAAATCTAGAGGCGCCAGTGTCCCCTTATTTGAAATTAGTTCAGAACACTCCAGAGACCCCATCATGCCAGACAACAGGCACTGCCCCCCCACCCAAAGGCCCCACATTATCTAGGGTGATTTCATCCAGAAACTCCCATAGACCAAAATGGTGAGAAGTGGCCATCCCTAACAGTGTCCTTTATTTCTGAAATTAGATTTGGAAACCTGAATTACACAAATCCCCCCCCCCTCAGATCCCTCCTACAACTGGTGATAGAACCTCCCTAGGAGTCCTGGCTCCCAGCTCCCACTCTTCCATCACAAGATCCCTTGTCTATCCCAAAGCTAGCAATGGAACCCAAGAATCATAGCTCACCATTTACCTGCTCAAACCCTTGAGACTCCACTTCTCGCCAAGAACTGGGGGTAGAACCCAGAAATCCTCGCTCCCAGCTCCACCTGCTTCAACCCACTAGGCACCTCTGCCCCCTCAGACCTGGGGATAGAACCCAGGAGTCCTGGCTGCCAGCACCTGCTCTAACCCACTAGCCTCCATTTTCCTCCCAGAGAACCCAGGAGTCCTGGCTCCCACTCCCCACTGTTTTTTTTAACCCATTAGCTCCTACTCCCCTCCCAGAGAGCCCAGGAGTCCTGGTTCCAAGCGCGCCTGCTCTAACCCACTACCCCTTCCTCTTCCAGAGAATGCAGGAGCCTTGGCTCCCAGCCCTCCTGCTCTAAATAATCCACTAGCCCCCAGGGCCCAGAGAATCCAGGAGACCTGACTCCCAGTCCCCCTTGCTCTAACCCACTAGCCCCCAATCCCCTCCCTGAGAACTAAGGAGACCCGAATCCTAGCCCCCTGCTCTAACCCACCTACCCTCTCAGAGAACCCAGGAGTCCTGGCTCCCAGTCCGCCTGCTCTAACCCATTAGCCCTCACTCCCCTCCCAAAGAACCCAGGAGTCCTGGCTCCCACTAGCCCCCACTCCCCTCCCAGATAATCCAGAAGACTTGACTCCCAGTCCCCCTGCTCTAACAATAAGATCTCCCTGTCCTCCCTCAAGCTAAACAAATCTTGTCTCAAAGCCCCACTGTCCCATTCATCCTGCTCCAGCCTCATCCCACATACAGAGCCCCCATCAGCCCAGGAAGCTTTCCCTTTGGGATGTAGGACTCTGCTCCTATCGAGGTGAAGAGCAAACAGCTTTGGGAGGCACTTAGTGAAGGAGGTGGACAATGCAAGTTCCCCTCCCCGTACATGCTTCAAGCTGGAGTTCTCTCCCAATCCCCATTGAGGTAAGGAGGCCGTGCACGGGTATCTCAGAGCGAGTGGGAATCAAGTCGTAACAGGAAGTCATAATAAGCACACTTTCCAATTCACACCCCTCCTCCAGGCATCTGAGGGGCCCTGTTCCTATATGTAGACCCAGAAGGAGCTCTGGGATTGAGTTGGGGGGGGGGGGGCATGGGATCCACAAATGGGTGGCTGGCAGTGTGCATCCCAATGTGGTCTGACACAGTGCTCTCTCTGTATCATATGTGTATGTGCACACAACACTCATGGGGTTGCCTACTACAATCCAACTGCACAGCCACCATGTTAAGTGAAGGCTTACCACTACCTGCTGGGGCCCTTTATAGGCATTGGTAACCAATCGGAGAGGAGTGGAGACCAGCCAATCAGGAGGTTCCACTGACACAGTATGGCCAATAGGAAGCCCTAGTGCATTAGGTCCCTCCAGGTGCAACAGCCAACTGCTCTGGTTCCCAGGTCAATCCCCACCCCTACACGCCCTCCTTCAAACAAGCAGTGTCCAGGGTGAGAACCCCAGGCCCCATTATTTCGGGGGCACAGCAGCCCCTATTTTCACCAGGGCAGAGTAGAGAGCCCCCACTCTCTCCCAGCACAGCCCCAAACCCAACCACCTCTAGGGCCCACAGAGGGTGCCCCCAACAGGGCAGGGTTATGGGGTAGGGTGTGGGGCTGTGAGAGACCCAGCATTTTATTTTCGCCCTGGGCCAACAGTTTTTGTCCCTACTGTTCCAGTCTGTGTCTCTGGTCCACTTCCTACCTGAGAAGTGTCTGGCTGCTTCCTCCTCACCCTTCCTCTGACAGGTCCCAACGGGGTGCACTGTTTCCCCCCAAACTGCATCCTTTTCTCCAGTCAGCTAGGTCCTCTGGCAGGGATCCGGGTCGGTGCTGATAACGGTGAAATAAAAGGGGTGAATGTGTTTGGTTTTTTTTTGTTCCAAGTCCTGAATCACTCCAGGAACTCAGGAGAGCAGCTGCCAGACAAGATAACGTCTCTGCCGGGACCGGTTTTGGGGGAATGAAAAGAAGCAGCTAGGCGTCCGCCACTGCAGGGCATGCTGGGAAATGGGCAGCGGGCGGCTGTACACCTGTGGCGGTCATGTCCCTCTGGACAGCTGCCGCGGGGATTGAGTGGGAGTGGGGGGCAGGCAGGGGGAGGTGGTCTGGGAGCCGAAGAAAGGGAAAGTGTTAGGAGTGAAAAGAGAAGAGGGGGGCGCTTTGAGCCAGAGACATAAGCAGAGGAGAATGCCACCCTTCCCAGTGCCCCACAGGAATGGGGTTAGCTATAATAGGGGCACGGGGTGCAGCTACACTGGGGGCCACATGCCTGGGGGACCCACACACACGTTGACGGTGTGCCTAGACTAGAGCTGCCAGCTATGCCAAGTTTTAAGGAACACGTATGAAAAATACATGTTGAAGGGCCTGCATTGCCGCCTTAGGCCAATGGGCGATTAGCCCTAGAGCCGTGCATTTGGGTTTCAATAAAACGCAAATAAACACACACACAAAAGCCCTTTTCTGCTTCCGTATTCGAAGCACAAATCCCAGGGCTGTGCAGTCAGGTGCCACATTTCCTGTAAATTGTGGTGTCTGAGGTCTCAAGCTGGGACCCCAGAAATTTCAGCACATTTCTGCCTCGGAGCTGGGCTGCTCTCGGACTCTTTTCCTTATCGGCCTGTCGAAATGGCCGAGCCTCCCCGCACGTCTGTGCCAAAATCACCCCGAGGCAGGCAGCCGTGTTCACTGTGTTTCCCCATATTGGTAGCTAATGCAGCAAAGATGGGCAAAGCTACGCCTAGAAACAAACACAAATACTAAAACCCAAGGACAAATACGTGACCCCATTGGGGTGGCCAGATCTGCCAATTGTAGAGGACGCTTAGGAGAAATGCAGGTTGCAGGGCTGTATTGGCTCCAATGCAGCCCTGGAACCTGCATTTCTCATAAGTGTCCTCTAAAATTGGCAGATCTGGCCTCCCTAGATCCGTGTATAGCCCTGATTAGCAGCACCCACTGAAGATTTGCTAAGTGCCTCAGGCTGCAGCTTGAGCAAACATGGTGAATGGGTTTGGGGGAACATAATCTCTTACTGTCAGGAGCTGGGAGGGAACACTAGGGAATGGATTGCCCCACTGGGACCTGTTGGGCACTTCATAGACAGGGGGTGGGCAAGATGGCGCATTGGTCTGACCAAGGCTGGCACTACTTATACTCTAATGTTAATAGAATCTAGTCGATTTCACCCTGATTGATTTAAGTTGCAGGACAAAGGAAGTTGGGGGTAGGGGAAGCTCTCTGTCTGGAACTTCAGGGCGGGGAAGGGAAAATGCCTTCAGGGCAAATCTGTCTAGGTGATGTGTCTCCTTCCCAGCTGGTGGGATGCACGGAGCTGACAGAAGATGAGCTGCTGGTTATTATTATTAATGTGCCCGGCCCTGTACAACCCTGATTAGAGTCCCAAGGGGCTTACAAACTAGACTGGACAAGAAGATGGACAAGGGAGGGAGGGGAGAACATCAGTAGAGACAAGGATACATCCCATTTTACAGATGGGGAACTGCGGAGGAGAGTGACTTGCCTATAGACACCCAGCGGGTTCATCATGGGATTTGACTCTGGAGCTCCCAGGTCTAAGTCCAGTGGTGCCTTATTCATTTCCTCTTGTTAGGGGTGTAGAATGGGGACAGTCTTTGGGTTCGGTGCCCTTGTTACTGAGAGAATTTGTGTTACATTAAGCTGATCTATTGCTGTAAGCGGAATAGATGGGGAATAAGCAAACTTTGCAATAATAAACACGGATTCCACACGGCAATACATTTATTTATTTATTTTTAGAATGTTGCTACCCCGTCTTTAATAAACGTCTATTAAAGTCTGAAAGATTTCAGAGTCGAGTTTTCAGATGCTTTCAGTGCCATTACATGTTTCAGAGTGAGGGGTGGGGCATCTGTGAGTCAGAGGAAGGTCTTTCTGGGCCAGGAATGGGGCTTCTGTGGGTCAGGGTAGAACCAGCATTTCCCCTCCTGCAATTTAGCTCAAACTCACGCCCTTGCTTCCCACGCTGTAGGGCTCCCTCAGCTGCATTTACAGGAACAGGGGAGACAGAAGAAGAGGAGAAAGAGGCACCAGCATATAGGACCAGCTTTGGGGGCTGGAAGGGATGGGGCTGTGCCAACTAGGACAAGGAAGGAGGGGAGTCCCATCCCAACCTAAATACAGTTCTGGGTGTGGGGTGTGTGTGACAATGCAGCACAATAAGAGATGGGGAAAGCAGGCTTCAAGAGCTTCAGAGGGACTAAAGCTAAACCTGCAGCCTAAAGAAAGGCAGAAACAGCTCCCAAGGCCAGCTTTCTTCTCCTGCAACTCAGCATTCATCCCTGGGGCCATGGAATGATGGGAGAGAGGAGAATTACATGGCTGCATAAAGGTCTCATTCTAGGCCCAGGAATGTGAGGATGCTTATTCCTTTAAGAGCCTCACCCTAGCCTTGCAGAGGTACATGATTTGTTACACTTACCATAAAAGATTAGTCTGTGCCAAACAGCAAATGAGACAGGCTCCAGATGCAGAGTTTAGATAAAACCTCTAATAAACATGCATCTCCCTCAAGGCTGACTCTTAAGAGTCTTTCTTAAGAACCCTAAAAATGTTGCGTGGAGGAGCAGAGTAAGGGTGGGAGTGCCAAGAGCCGTGGGAAATGAGTGGGGAAGGCAGAATTGGAGGGGGTTAGAAACACAACTAATATTTTCCATTCAAAGCATTTGAAATATAATTTCTATCTATCTATCTATCTATCATCTTCCTAGAGATTAGATAGATAGATAGATAGATATCGATATTCCAAAACTGAAAAACTTTGACTGGCTCCAAAAAGGAAAGAGATGCTCATCAATGTGGTCTAAATGACTCCTAGTAACATGATGTTAACCTGTGGAGCTCACCATTGAAGGGTTTTATGATGACTGGCACAAGCACAGAGAATGGGGTTCTGTCCCCCTCTCGTAGTGGTGCTAGACTACACAGAGGTTGAGGGGCTTTGTCTCTGAATGATGGCATTAAGGCCACACAGGGATTGTGGCTTTCTGGTTCCCTCTGGTAGCAGCACTGAGTTACACAGATGGCACTTTGTCCCCCTCTAGTGGTGGCACTGGACTATGCAGCGATTGGGGTGCTCTGTCTCCCTCTGGTGGTGGTGCTTGACTACACAGAGGCTGTGGTGCTTTGTCCCCCTCTGGTGGTGGTGCTGGGCCATGCAGAGACTGGGGGTGCTATGTCTCTCTCTCTCTAATGGTGGCACTGAGCCACACAGAGGCTGTGACACTCTGTCCCCCTCTAGTGGTGGTGTTGGGCCATGCAGGAGCTGTTGTACTCTGTCCCCCTCTAGTGGTGGTGCTGGGCCATGCAGAGACTGGGGGTGCTATGTCTCTCTCTAATGGTGGCGCTGAGCCACATAGAGGCTGTGACACTCTGTCCCCCTCTAGTGGCGGTGCTGGGCCATGTAGCGACTGGGGTGCTCTGTCTCCCTCTAGTGGTGGTGCTGGGCCACAGAGTCCGGGGTGCCCTATCTCCTTCTAGTGATGTCTCAAGACCATTGGGTAATAAGCTCAGGCCTTTCCCATGAAGAAGATCAGTCCCACTGGAGCCGACCATGGCTCCCAGTCCTCGTGCCTCAGGGCACTGGCTCGGGAAGAGACTGCAAGAGTTTTGCAATCATTAAAGGAAACAGGGAGTGTTTGGCTCAGACCCTGCTGGAACCAAGCTCCCAAGCCGGAGAGTCCCTGGCCAGTCCTGCAGAGAGACAGAGGAATCTGAGGGTGTTGAGTTTGGCAGCAAACCGAGAGTTTGGGGGTTTTGGGAATAGAGAGTGACGGCGCCTGGAAAACAATACAGTCTGCTCGGATTGTTCACACACATGGGCAGCTAGAGGCTGCTGATGCTAAGATTGGGGTCCCATTGTGCCAGGTGCTGTACAGACCCCCCCCAGACTGACATGGGGGCCTGGTTATGCACCCCTAGATTGAGACTGGGGGGGCCCTGTTGTGCTGGGTACAGCAGCTTCCCCAAACTGAGGTCAGCACTCATTGTGCCAGGGGTTGCATAGACGCCCCCTTGACCGATAGAGGGGTCCCACTGTACCGTGCACAGCACAGAACTCCTTCAAACTGAGGGCAGGGGTCCCATTGCACTGGGTGCTGCAAATATCCCCCATTGCCCTCTGACTGATCTGAGAGTCTATGGGACACTGCACAGACACACACATCCCCGAGTAAAACGGGGACCTCATTGTGCCGGGCACCGCACACAGTACCAAGATCAGGGCCCTATTGTGTGAAATTCCTGCAGAGGGATAATAATAGGCTTCTGTTGTGTTGGGATTTGCACACACACACACACACACACACACAGCTACCTAGATCATAAGACAAACCTCCTCTGATCATACACAACTTCTTCCTCGGTGCTGCACCGAAGAGAGTGAGCTAGTCCCTGGCGCTCTGTGGGTTAAAGTTTTATGACTTTTCTAGGGTGAAGGGCGATGGAAGCGGGGGCAGGGGGCAGAGGCCTCCCCAGACAGCTGCTGCTGGCCCCCGTTTTGGCTGTTTCCCAGCCCTGTCTGCAGTGTTTAAAGTCCCCAGCTGTAGGGACCCTGGCGCCCTCGAATTAGAGAGAGAATGCGTGCAGGGGGGCCATAACGGGTTGGTGGGGTGCGGTGAGCTGCCTGGGTTAACAGTCCTTCCAGTTTATTTTGGCCCCCTGGGATTGCTGGGGCATCCCAGGGAGCCAGAATTAAGAAGGAAAATGGCCCCTGTGCCAATTTGCCCCCCCCCTACTCCAAACCACTCCACTGGGGGCGGGGGGTCAGCGCCTTCCTTTCCCCACCCTGATCCCTTGCTCTGAGCCTCCGATCCCATCCACCACCCCACACACCCGACGCACTAGCCCTCCCTACGTCGGGTTGGCAAGAGTGGGGTGGCTTTAAGGGGGTGCAGAGATACATCCCCGTAACCTTTGTGGTCAGACAGATCTCCCTGCCCTTGCCTTCCCCCCATCCCAGAAAGAGTATTTCAAGGGCAGCAGACACCTTAGTGCACGGGGAGGGAAACCCTCAGGCCCAGGGGCCAAATGCAGCCCACGGCTAGTTTTTAGTTGGCCCCTTGCCAGTTCCTGGACCTGGCTGCTGGATTCAGTCCCTCCCCTCAAGCCCTGAAAGAGTGAGCTCAGGAGAAGGGAGCCGAGAGGAGGCCACACACACAAGGACAGGGGATGGATCCATGGCCCAGATCCATGATTGGGATCTTCCTCTTTCAGAGTGCCCCCCTTTAAGCTCCCCTGCCCCAACTTCCAAGTGACCCCTGGAGCTTGTACTAATTTTCAGAACGGATCCTGGGAGGGAAAAGGTTGCCGACCCCAGTTGCTTTTGTGCCTGACGCAGAGACACTGGAGCCCCAATTTGGAGGAGAAGTCTGGACCTAGAGGCTACCATTAACCTTCTAACTTCCCACAGACTCCCGCGCGCCTGCAGGAGATGCCCGTAGCTGGGTGCATTGCTCTTTGCAGGATGGTTGCAATTGCCCAAGGCAGTTTTTTTGCTGTTGGCACCCCGGTCCTCTACCAGGTGGGAGAAAGGATCAGGACCGGTTTTAGGGCAGGGTGGGTGGGGCAGTGCCAGTTGCCCTGGGTCTTGTGCTTCCTAGGGGCCTTATGCAGTCACTGCCCCCCCCCCCCCCCCCCNCCCCCGACGCTGCCTTCCCCCTCACTACTCCTGCCCTCTGCCACTCCCGCTGGGAGCACTACCAGGTTCCGTCCTCCAATCCCACCAGACTCGTCAGGGACCCTCCGCTATCACTGCTGCCTCTCCACCCCACTCCGGCTGCTGCTGCCGCCAGGTCTACCGCAGCAGGAGCAGTGGGGAAGCGCAGTGGGGCCGGCAGCAGTGACAGGGCCACGGCAGTGACCTCAGGGACAGCTGGTGCACTGAAGAGGAGGAGGCGGTGCCTAGCAGTCACCCCAGAAATATAGCAGCCCTGGGGAAGTGGTGGCAGGCCGGGAGACTGATGGGGGAGAAGGGGGGATGGATGCTCCCACATTTTCCTTTGGCACATCCTAAGACTGGCCCTGAGAAGGAATGATCACAGGTGTAACCGAGGGGTTTTGGGGTTCTCCCTGACTGGCACCTAGGGTTGCCTCCTATGCAAACTTTTAAGGAACATTTATGAAAAACACATGTTGCAGGGCCTGCATTGGCACCGCCAGTACAGGCCCTGCAATATGTATTTTTCATAACTTTCCGTAAAAATTTGCAGAGGTGGCAACCCTACTGGCACCCCAAAACCAGCTGGAGCTGAGACCTCTCTGCCAGGTGCAGGTCTTGAACCCCTGGCCCTGGGGGCATTCCTGCAGCAGCTTGCACCACCTGGTGCCTTGGTGGTGTGTGCTTTCTTCTGCCTTGCTCTGGGTCCTCCTGCAGTGGGCCCCACCCTTGCTCACCTGTCTTCCATTTCTGGTGCCTGTCCCCTGGCTTCCTGATTGGCCACCAGGGAGTATTTAAGACCTTCTGGTGGCCTCAGGAAGCTGGTGGAGTAACTGCTCTTCCTGGGGTTTGGTTGTTGTGCTTCTCTTGATCTTACATAGTGTAGACCTGTTTCTTCCCCTGTGGCTATGCCTGTTCTGTGTTGAGTCTTCATGTTCTGTTAACCCCTTTGTGTCCCTTCTGTGAGTAGCACTCCCCTTCCTTGTTGTTGCTTGTAATCCTTATTTCCTTTGTGCGTTAAGGCCTTTCTCATCCAGTTCCCTTGTCTTGTCATGCAGCTGTGCTGCTGCCTCTGTGGGGTTGGGCCCCTGCCGGCGGCCCGGGAACCCCCGGCCCCTGCCGGCGGCCCGGGAGCCCCCGGCCCCTGCTGGTGGCCTCAACTCACCTGGAGGTGCTGCCCCTGACCTTGGTTTCCCCAGTAACTCCAACAACCCGGTAAGAAGTGGGCGGGGTGGTACTGTCGCTGTGGAGGCGGTGCCAGGCTCTGTAAGATGCTCCATGAGACTTGTGATGCGTTGGCGGGGGGCCTTAGCAATATAACACCAGCGTGGGGAAAGCCCCCGTGCTGGCAAACGAAAGTGGAGACTGGCTGCCTCAGAGAGAAGTGTTTGACTTGTGATCTTGCTAGCTTGAGTGTGTTGTGTTCCCTCCTGCAGTGTGTGTGAGTGGGTGCTTGTGAATGTGCAGGTGTGGACTCCTTCCTTTTCCCCCTACCTGGGTGTACCACTGCCCTCCCCTGGTTCCCCTTCATCCCCTCCCTCTCCCACCTCCCGGCATGGCTGGTGCTTGTGGATGAGGCGTTTGTGTGGGCCTGGCCCTTTCCTCTACCTTGTGCCCTATGATGATAGGGGCCCCGTCTCTAGGAGGCGTCTTGGCCCACACACTACCCTGGCAGGCCGCTATCCGCACGCTCTGTGCAAGAGAAGAAAGGCTCAGGATACAAAGCGTGCGAGGGAGGGGTGGGAGAGCGTGTTCCTCCCCCACGGTGTGTATTCTGCCGTGCACCTTCCTTGCACCTGTCCCTTCTCCTTGTTGGTGGGTCTTCCTCCTGGCCTGAGTCCCTCATGTTGTGCCTTGTTCCCTATTGCCCTAACCCGCTCTCACCTGTTTGCCCATTGTTGTCCTCCAGCTCCTCGCTGCTGGTTCTCTCCCCTCCAGCTCCCAGTCCCGTGACCGCTTCGACGATGCGCTGTAAGCTTTCTTAGGCCGGCTTGTCTGGTTTTCATGCTGAGCATTCAGTCTCCCTGATATCGGAGAACGGCCGAGAGATTTCAGTGTTGGATCTGTGGGAAATCCCCTACTGCTCCCTCCAACCCTTTCCCCTCTTACCTGCCTGGCTCCTTGCCCTGGAGCCTGACACTCTCTTGATGGGAGGAATCCCATCCTATTTCAGTTCTCTGCTCCAATCACTTTTGCTTTCTGTCCCCGGCTCCTTCAATCCCGGCACCGGGAGCGTCTTGCCGTGCTCTTATCGGGGGTTTTGCTTCTCATTAGCAAGTCCTTTTACCAACCCCCCCCCCACCTGGATTGTTAAGATCCATTGTTCATAAATTGAGGCGTGGTTTTGCTCCATTGAGAATGTTTGGCTTCCAAACGGCTTCGGTGCCTAAATTCAAGTTGCACTTTTATCACTTTTTAACCAGCTCGCTGTAATTGGTGGTTTTCTTCCATTCTATTCAGTATTTCACTGGAATTAAAATGGCACCAGACACAAATGGGCTACCTGTAAACATTTTGGAATGACAGGAATCGTGCAGGCTTTGGTTTTTGTGTGTGGTTTGTTTGTTACATATCTCTGATTGCCCATAAGCTTATCCTGTTGCATGAACCATGGCAGGTGCTGGGTGCGAGGATCCCCATAGCCACCCTGAGCTGTTTTCAGGAGGGACGGGATATATATACATCGATGAAATAAAATAAATAAATAAAATTATGAGCATCTCTGTCTCCCCAGAGACAGCAGCAGCTGCACTGGGGATTAAGCCTCTCCTTTACTCTTGCCATGGCCAGCTCCATGGATCACTCATCACCCCCTTCTGGAGCCCAGTTTGGGATGAACGCTGGTCCCTGTCATTTTACAACGGGCTGGTCCAAATCTTGTTGGGCGATGCCCCCTGGTGGCTCAGACTTGCTACAGCAGTCTCTTGTGGGCAAGACAGAGCACTACTTCTTAAAATATACAGTATTCTAAATGGGGGGCAGAGGGGTCTCTCCCTCTCCCCTTGTTTTGGGGGTGGGGATTTTGAGCAGGGCTCAATCCAGGGGGAGTCTCAATGGGTCAGAATCCAACTCAGCTACGGGGCACGATGATGAGCAAAGAGAGAGCTAATATTTCTATTTCAGATTTTCCCCAGTGTAACTCCAGCTGTCGTCAGTCTGTGTACTGGCCTTAAGAACCCTTTAGAGCTCAGTAATGTCTCCCTAGGAAGGTTCTTAAGTCACATGAGATCAGGAACTTTGACCCGGGGCCAAATCAGCCTGCAGCTGGTTTGTTTAATTTTGGTCCCTTTCCAATTTCTGGATCCAGCCCAGCCCATGAAGATCTAGTCCTTGCTCTCAAGCACTGAAAAAAGGGAGCAGAGAGGAGGCCCATGCACACAAGGAGAGGGGGCAGATCCATGATCTGGACCCTCCTCTTTCTGGCTGCACCCCTTGAGCATCCCTGCCCCCAAGTTCTATGCGGGCCTCAGAGCTTGGACTAATTTTCAGAGTGGCCTCGGGGAGGGAAAGGGTTCTCTACCCCTGTCCACCATCAAGCCCTGTTATACACCTTCAGGGGTGCCGCTGGGTAGAGAATTGGAGACCTAAGACCCTCCCCATTAACTGTGTCTTCTAAGCCCCACCCATAAACCACATTCCTCTCCTCCAGGTACTATTTACCCCTTCCCCTGGGGGGTGGGGTACACCAGGGAGCAAGAAGTGTGAGGACACAGTGCTACATGGCTAGGCTGCGGCTTCCAGGCCTCCCCAGTCCCGGTCCCTTCTGCCACAGGAAATAATACCACCCCCTCCATGCATCCCCCAGAGCCCATGGAGGGGAGGAGGGACATTAAGTGGATGCTCTGGGGTTGGGGAGTCTGGGGGCAGGTATCAGGAGGGCACTCCCCTTAAGCCTATCCGTGTTGCACCCTTTGTCACCCCTCTTTCTTCCTTTGGAGCAGCTGAGCAGACAGAGCCCTTTAGCTCTTCAACTTTTGTCTTTCTAGTCTCTGTTCCCACTGAAGTTTTTTGAACTTCAGGAACTCTTTGCTGATAGTCTTTATCTCTTCCTCCTCCTCGTTGGAGGAGACGTCCTCCTCTTGGTTGTGCAAGGAGGGTGATGCAGCTTCTTGTGCCTGTTGCTGCATATGCTCCCTGAGTTTCTTTTTCAGCTGGTCTACATTGAGGCCGGCTGGATCTATGTCCCTTGCCTTGCATTCATCAATAAGTTCATCCCTTTTCATATTTTTTAGGCCTTTTATTCTCTGAGACATCTTTGTTCAGTTCCTATCCCTGAAATGAACAAACAAACAAAAAACTTGCGTTGCACTAAGAGATCAGTTCAGCCTCCTGAGGCCCCCTGGTGGCCTTTTTGTGTTGGAGCACGCAGACTAGTCTGGGCTAGTCCCTCTGGCCCTTTTTGCCTTCCTTAAGCATTTTACAGGGTTCAAATGGGGTACTCCAGAGTACTGGCCTGGCTCGCCACTGTCACAGGGATTGGGGCCCTCACTCCCTTTAGAGGCTGTCCCCCGTATGCCCACTAGGCCAGCCGCAACCCAGTTGCCTGTGCCCGCGTGGGTTCCCACGTGAGCAGAAAACCTTCACTGCAATCAGGGAGCTTTCAGAGGCCCGCGCCCCCTAGAAATGTCTCCCCAGCTCCCCTTGATCTCCCAGTCCAGCCGTAACACAGAACTTTCTCTGGCCACCTGTAGCTTGGAAGACTTTGCAGTGGGGTTGTCTTATATGAAAAAGGTCTGTCTAGGCTCTCACCTAGATAGTATCCCTCAAATGAACCCCCCCAAGGCCCAATAAACACACAAGCACGCTAGGCTTGGTTATAAACATATATTAAGTACGTACAAGTACAAGGCTGTTGATCAGATAGTGCAAGTCAATAAATCAAACATAAAGTACACGCATTCTAAGATATACTGAGATTCTCTAACTGTCTCCTTACCCTATGGTTCAGTTCAGGTTCATCAGCGTGTCTCACGGCTTTGATGTCCAAGCCGGGCTCAAGTCTTTTAGAGAATATAAAAGTCTTTAGTTCATGTTTGTAGCAGCCCTTCTGCTGAGCTGTTTTCTCCTTCAAGTCCAAGCTGGAAGTGTCCTTCAAGTGTCTAGAGATCTTATCACTTCTTCTCCCCTTCTCAGGGGCTTCAGTGACTTCCTGTATCCTGTTGCTATTGTCATTGTAACAAAGTGGTAGGGCGGACCTGGCCGTTGCTTGGCAATAAACTGCCCACTTGTTATAACAAAGGGAATCTCTTCCCCCCCCCCCCCCCCACTGGCAACTGGTTTCAGTATGTGGCTCCAGCTGAGCTTACAACGAATGTAATATAACCCTTTATATTACATTACATGTATCCCCAAAATGTGTGTCATCTCCCCCCAAATGGGTGTTGCCCCTATGTCACTTTCCTTCCCAGTTCTTAAATCATTCCCCTCTGGCCCTTTGTCAATTTTCCACACACACACCCCCTTTCTTTCTGTGCAGGCCCATGAATTGGGCATCCTACTGTAGTATGTACTATGCATTGAGAGAATTGGGGGCAGGGTCCCACTGCTACTTGATCTGGGAGCCACCCACCACAGCTGCTTCGAGGTACCTGGGAGCCCCCCCCCCCTTTCTCTGAGGTTCCTGGGACTCTGACACCACCTCTCCTGAGGCCTCAGGAGTGACAGAAGAGCTTCTGAGGCTCCATGGGAGCAACCACAGGGGAGGGGGGCTCCCAGAAATTGCTTTCTACAAGGCCCCCAAGCAGCATGGGTCCTGGAGCCATTGCCTTGTGTGCCCTGCCTTAGTTTCCCCTCACACTGGCTACTCCCTTCTCTATACACCATTAGCCCAGAGGGAACAGCCCTGCAGACAGGGGATCAACATGCAGCCCCCTCAGTCATTGGGTCAGTGGGTGGGGGGCTGACCCAAAGCACAGAGAGGTGGTAGAGGGTGGGTTATGTATGTTGGGGGGTGGGGGCAGAGGGCAATGCAATATGTCTGTGGTACCACTGGGATCTTGTGGCCCTGGGGATGTTTTTAAGAGTTGGCTGCCTGGCTTTGCGAGCCCTTTGCCGACGCTGAGATGCTCAAGTCCTTTTTGGTGCTCCTGGAACTGGTATCTGGGGCTGACAAGGATCAGTTCAGAAAACAGATGTCTGATGGCACAGGCGGGAGTGGGATCGTGCAGTGTGGCCAGTCCCTAGTAGGGACACCAGGGGGCACTGCTCGACCCTACAGCCATTCTGGATATAACATAGGGGCGCCCTTGAGCTGCCTGGAATTCAACTTTGTGGGGTTTGACAGATCACCGTTAGCTCCAGTGGGGTTGGTGGAAGACAAAGTGGGGAGGCAGAGACAGGTCTCGGGTGCAATGAGAAAGATCCTCTATGAAAGCATCTGCCCCAAACCACAACAGCTTCTGAATCTCTCGGTGCGGCAGTTTGCTCAGGCATTAGATCTGGGGGGCATCAGAGTGGGGCTCAGCGTCCCCCTCCTCCTTTGTAGGAGATGAAGAACGGAGGCCCTAGGGAAAGGGGATGGTGACCTTGGGCCTCTCACTTTAGTCCGAGGGCTTCTGCGCCCCCATAGGGAGCTATGTGTGTGTTTTGCTGTGGAAGGCCTGACCCAGGATTGTATTCACCTGGGCTCCTTTCCCTCAGGTAAATCTCTGTGCCCAGCGCCCCTGAAGGCAGCTGCCATCCGGCAACACCAGAGATCACCATTTGCAGCCATGGTGACCATGGCCAAGAAGCTTCAGTGCCCAGTATGATTGCCTCACCGCCTGTCAGATATTGTCTTGATGGGCTCAGCTAGGATTCACCCTCCCGTTGTGTTTTATGGGGCTCAGCTAGGAGGAAAGGGGTGGGTGTGTGAAGGTGGGGAGGGGTCGGCGTGGTGTGGGTGGGGAGACTAGGCGTGGCCAGGGTAAGAGACAGGAGTGGGAGCAGACCAGGAAGTGTTGGCAATTAGCCATGCCCCTCCCCCCGTGTGAGATGCGGGGGGCTAGGCTTGAGGAGGGGATGCCTGCATGGGGGAGATGGAGGAGTGGGGGCAGGTGGGATGGTTGGGCATGAGCTTGGGTGGGATTCTTCTTCTAGGTATTTTAATTCATGCAAATCTGGTATATTTGGTCTGTAAGCTGCATGGGGCAGAGACCATCTCTCATTCAGGGCCAGGGCCCCAGTCTCGTTGGCCGTTGCCATGGTGCAGAGGACGGGTCATATTACCGAACCCCTCGCCACATTGTAGCCAGTCTGACCCCCCCCTGCGGCAGGGCCCTCAGCTCCGAAATATCATCCACCTGGGCCGACTTGGATCCTGGCACTTCCCATGGCTGTGGGCCAGAGTGCGGTTCGCTTCGGCGATCCTGGCATCCAGGAAGACGTCCGTCTTCAAAGGGCAACGAAGGCCTCCTGGCAAAAACCAAGGGAATTTCCGCCACCTTTCTCTAAAAGGGCATCTGCGCCCAACGAAACCGGGATCCTTTGTTCCTTGACGTGGATTCCACCCATGACATCACAACCTAGCTGTGAGGTCATCGCTTCCAGGACCCCAGACCTGGCTGCCTTGACCTTCCGTGAGCAGCCCCTCTCTCATTCCCCGTGTGGTGTAGGTTTAGGAGCCTGGAGTCCTGGGCGCCCAATCAGGAAGCAGGCAGTGGTGTAGTCCCACCCCCTGCCTTATAAGAGGTTTGTACGTGGTGCAGTTTGATCACACTGCATGGAGCAGGGAAAGGGGCTTTGAGGTGGGTGGGGGGCGCCAGGAGCAGTGGGGGCCAGCGCTGGGATTGCAGAATTTCTATAGGGCACGGGGAGAATGGAGCATCCAAGCAGGAGGAGGGAAGGGGACCCTCTGAGTTATTTCATCCAGGACCCTGGCTCCGGGACGCTGTACAAGAGGGGGCACCTCTTGGGGAAGGTAACTTATTCCTTTTAAAACGAATTCTTTGCGTGGGCCCTGAGGGAGGGGAGGGTTGTTAAGGAGGGAATCGAATAGCAGCTGCGTTGGGATGATGGGGATGCAAAGGGGCAACTCCCCTCCGGGAAGGCGCCTGCCCTCTGGAGCACTTAATTCACTCACGTCTCCCAACGGGGCACCTCCCTGAGAGGGGGAAGAAAGTAGGTTTTCATTCCTCTCTTTAGAAGGGGAAACTCAGGCACAAAAGCAAGGGAAGGGATTCAGACAAGGTCACACAGGAAATTTTGGGCAGAGCAGGACAGGGAACCCAGGAGCAGCCAGATCCACTGCTCTAACCCCCAGCAGACCCCCTTCCCTCCCAGAGTTTGGGATCAAACCCAGGAGTCCAGGCTTCTTCCTCCAGTAGATCCACTCCACTCCCAGAGAACCCAGGAGTCCTGGCTCCCAGCCCCCCTGCTCTAACTCACTAGCCCCTCTTCCCCTCCCAGAGAACCCAGGAGTCCTGGCTCCCAGCCCCCCTGCTCTAACCCCTACTCCCCTCCCAGTCAGCAGGGGTCCTATCTCCCAGCTTCTCCGCGGGCGGGCGGGAGAGTATTTCTGCTGATGGCAATTGGCATCGGGCTGGTGTCCCAGATGGGGCAGGTGCCCCTGGCAGAGGAAGCAGGCAGCTCCGCTGAGGGATCGGTGACAACACGCGCCGGCGCCAGGGGCTTGCCCGTACTAGTTTGGGAGGTTGTGGTTGAGGCCCCGCCCACTTTGGACGACAGCCAATGAGCAGGGAGCGGTTGCCATTCATGAATGGGGAGGGGTGGGAGTGCTGGCGGGAGTTGTGGGGGAGGAGACAGGAGGGAAAGAGGGGCGTGTGAGGGGTGGCATTGGTCCCCCCTGAGTGTGCCCCCCTCTTTAATCAGTAAAGTCTCCCTTGCCTTGGGGTAGCCGCTCCCACCCCCATCTCCACTAGGCTGCGTCTCTCTACTGCTGCCCCCCCCCCCCCCCCGCGCATTTACTGCCAAGGGCAGATGCATCCCTCCCTCTGGGCAAGTCAGCTTGTTGGAAAACACCGCAGCCTGGTTTCCTGGGCAGAGAAGAGGCAATGAGGAGGGGATGTGCTTCGGTGCCTAGGCTTAGCTGTGGGTGTGCGAGCATGCGTGTGCATCCCTGGGCCATGTGTGTGCACCCTTGTGGGTGAGTGTGTGTGTACATACTCCATGTCTGTGAGTGTGCATGCTTGTGGGCGAGTGTGTGTGCATGTGCATGCCCACAGCCCAGGTATGTGTGTGCACACTTGTGAGTGAGCGTGTGTGCATGTACCCATGTACTGTGTCTGCATGCTTATGGGTGAGTGTGCATGTACGCTTGTGGGTGCATGTGCATTCCCTGGTATTGTGTGTGCACATACCCATGTGTATGTATGCATGCTTGTGGGTGTATGTGCATGCCCGTGTGTGCACTTGAGGATGTGTCCTTGAGCATGCCTCTGTGTGTGTGTGTGCGTGCACCCATGCTTGTAGGTGAGTGTGTATGTGCCTGCCCGTGTGTGTGTGTGTGTGCGTGTGCATATGCATGCCTCTGTGGGTGTGTGTGTGTGTGTGCGCGTGCACCCATGCTTGTAGGTGAGTGTGTATGTGCCTGCCCATGTGTGTGTGTGTGTGCGTGTGCATATGCATGCCTCTATGGGCTGTCTCTTATACACATCTAGATGTGTATAAGAGACAGGTGTGTGTGCGTGTGCATATGCATGCCTCTGTGGGTGTGCACGCGTGTGGGTGTGGGTGTGCACGTGCTTGTTGGAGTGTGCATATGTGTGCCCGTATCTGTGTGGGTGCACGAGTGTAGGTGCGCTTGTAAGTGTGCTGCAGGAGTTCACAGGGCTGCTGGCTTGGGCAGTGCTGGGTAGCCAGAGTTAATCAGAGGCCCCAGGTCTGGCCATCAAATCCCTACCCCTGGGGACAAGACCCCCTTTTACTGACTGCCCTGAGCCCAGGCTCTTTCAAAGCCTGACCAAACTAGAGTCCTGCCCTGCCAGGTGACATCAGTGCACTCTGTAATTGGGGCCTGTCCTACAGGGGAGGGGCAATGATGTCACTCCAGCACTGGGGGAGTCGCCCCACTGGGAGGGGCACAGCTAAGGGACCGGAGAGAGCGCTGTGAGGGGGATGGGTGGGGCCCAGGGCCCCCCCCCCCCACACTGCTAGAGGGGTTCCTATCTCAGGACCTGTTCGCCGTTCCTTCTCTTGCCGTCGCTCCCCCGTGATCTGTTCTTGGGGCAATATCTGTTCTTGTTATGGGGGATTTTCTCCGCCAGCAGGAGGAAGCAAGGGACTTGTGTCCCATTAAGAGACAACAAAACCCTTTGCATTTGTGGCCTTGAACTCCCAGCAAAGCCTGAGGAGAGGGTGTGGGGGGAGAATGGGCTGTAGAACCAGCCAGTCTCCTCTCCCCCTGAGGGAAACAGAGGGACAGAGAGGGGACTCACCTTCCCCAAGGACATGGGCAGCCGCACCTGCAGGGAGCTAACTTTGGGTTTTGAGCAGAGCCCCGTCAGCAGGTGGGAAGCCAGGGCAGAGGTTTCCGAGCCGAGCCGTGTGTTAGCCTCTCTCAATGGGACCACGATCCCAACGACCATACAGTTTACATGTGTGGGTCACTGTCTTGGGCCATGGGGTACTTCTCTGAAATCTCCAACTGCGGTCCCACAGGCACAGAATTTGGGAACCTTCATTCTAAGAGGAAATCTGGGGTGTTGGGTCACGCCTGGTTCTAGGAAGTGTGTTTGCAGGGTGGGTGTGTGTGTGTTAGTGGGCTAGAATATTTATTTATTTATAAAATCATTTACTACCCTGCCCCTCCTGCTCCAAGCAGCCCAGGGCAGCTTACAACGTTAAAGCACATCAAATCAATTACAAAAAAAAAAAGAGAAGACACAAAACCCAAACCAACCCCCCTCCCCATCCCACCCTACACCCCATCTCCCTTGCCAAAAGCCAGGTGGAACAGCCAGGTTTTACACATACGACGGAAGAAGGGGAGATGGGGGCTGGGAGCCAGGACTCTGGGAGGGGAGGGGAGGCTACTGGGTTAGAGCAGGGGTGAGGGGGCTGGAAGTCACGACTCCTGGGTTCTCTGGGAGGGGAGTGGGGGCTAGTGGGTTAGAGCAGGGGGGCTGGGAGCCAGGACTCTGGGAGATTGGGGGGTTAGTGGGTTAGAGCAGGGGTGAGGGGGCTGGGAGCCACGACTCCTGGGTTCTCTGGGAGGGGAGTGGGGGCTAGTGGGTTATTTATTTATATATATATATTTAATGTATATGCCGCCCTTCCCACAAGGCAGCTCACAATCCATAAAAAAAACAGTAACATTCAACAATAAAAACACCCATCCCTCCCCTCAATCTCCCTCCCCTACAACCCTCCCCAGAAACCCACCCAAGTCCTATTTATTGCTGCCTGCCAAATGCTCTTTCAAATAAAGAAGTTTTCCACTACCTCCGGAAGATGCTCGGGCTCAAGCTGACTTCCTGAGGAAGGGAGTTCCACAGAATGGGGGCAGCAACCAGGAAAACCTGCCCCATGGACAAGGGTAACAGGAGGACGCCTCTGGCCAACTGTAGGAGCTGCAAATGGGCATAGGATAAACACTGTAAACAGCCTTTCAGATAACCAGACCGTGGGGCTTTAAAGGTCAAACCAGCACCTTGAATTGTGCCCAGAAAGCTCTAGGGAGACAGTGAAGATTCAGGTTACTCTAACTGCAGTTAGGGGGTGGCTAGGAGCCAGGTCTCCTGCGTTCTGTAAAAAGGGAGTGGGGGCTAGTGGGTTAGAGTGGGGGGGGGGGGGGGGGNGGGAGTGGGGGGATAGTGGGTTAGAGCAGGGGGGCTGGGAGCCAGGACTCCTGGGTTCTCTGGGAGGGGAGTGGGGGGATAGTGGGTTAGAGCAGGGGGGCTGGGAGCCAGGACTCCTGGGTTCTCTGGGAGGGGAGTGGGGGGATAGTGGGTTAGAGCAGGGGGGCTGGGAGCCAGGACTCCTGGGTTCTCTGGGAGGGGAGTGGGGGGATAGTGGGTTAGAGCAGGGGGGCTGGGAGCCAGGACTCCTGGGTTCTCTGGGAGGGGAGTGAGGGCTAGTGGGTTAGAGCAGGGGGGGAGCTGGGAGCCAGGACTCCTGGGTTCTCTGACTGGGAAGGCCAGGGGCGAGGGCAACTCCTGGGTTCTCTGAACCCCCGGAATCCCTGACAGGAGGCCAGGACGAGGGGGAGAATGGGTTGTAGAACCAGCCAATCTCCTCTCCCCCGTGGAAAACTGACGCATAGGGCAGGGAATCACCTTCCCCAAGGATGTGGGCAGCCACGTGTTACCTAGTGGGTAACCCTAGTGCATTTAACCTAGAGGTTTGAGGGGGGGAAGGCTGGGAGCTAGGCTAACAAGGGTTAATAGGGAAGGGATTGGGACTGTCCAACCCAGTAGAGGCTGGACTGTTCCGTGCTGGGGGGGGGGGCAGCCAGACTCCCTCACAGGAGCCCCCCCCCTCCTTCCAGTGCACTGTTGCGTCACCTGAGCTGGAGGCAGGCTGCCTGGGGCAGGGGACAATTTGCTCAGAGCCTCACAACGACATTGAGATACATTTTTGAACATAGTGGCTGGTGGGATAAGGGGGCATTCAGCCCCTGACCCCTAGGGAGCTGGGCGTAGAGAGGCAGGAGGATTCAGGAGTGGTAGCAGCCCTGAATTTGAAGAAGGGTTTCCCCCTTGAGAAAACCCAAGTGAGCAACCTCTCCCCCCACCCCTAACATTACACCCCTGGAGGGTAACAGGAAGGATGGGGAGGGATTCAGGTACCAGAATAAACCTGTAGTAGGCAAAGGTGTAGGCATCTTTGCTGCCCTCTGCTGGTGAGGGTGTGACCTGCATGTGGCTCTCCTCTCTCCCCTGGGGTCTCTGGTCGCCTCACTCTCCCCTGCTTCTCCATAGGGGGCTTTTGGACGGTGCTATAAATTCACAGACACCTCCACCAACCAGGTCTATGCCGCGAAGGTCATTTCCCAGTCCCGAGCCTCCCGGCTGGATAACAAAAAGAAGGTGAGTCTGGGGGGCTGCTGTGTGGGAGGGGCCCCCCATACGACTTCCCCCCCAACTGCAGGTTAACCCGTTCCCTAATTTCACCGTACCCAGCTCCAAATCAGTTCCCCATTGAGTTTGTTTGGTTGGGGGGGTGGGAGGAAATGCTGCAGGTAGATGGTATCCTGACTTGAAACAGGGGGTTGGAGTAGAACACGGGGTGAGGAACCTCTGGTCTGGGGGCCAAATCTGGCCCCAAAGTTGTTTTTAATTTGACCTCTGTCCAGTTCCTGGATCTGGCCCCCCAATCCAGTTCCCCCGAGTACGCCCCAGCGGAGCTTGTACTGATTTTCAAAGTGACCCGGGGAGAGTCCCTTCCCACCCCATAATTCTATGCATAACCCCCCAGGAGAGAGGACTGGCTCTTACCCCACCCTCACTCCCAGCCTCTCAAATCACAGGGGATGGGGATGTTACCCGCACCCAGAAATTGTCACAGAACAAGCAACCCCCCTATTGGAACTCCTTACCCCACTGACCGCTGGAGATGCTTGCCCGGCTGCTCCCAGAGGTTCTGTATAGGGCCGACCCTCTGGAAGGGGCTGGTTTGGGACAGGAGGGGCAGGTCCCAGGATGGGTGGGGGCGAAAGCGAGGCCACTTCCTCCCCCATTCCAGAAGCGCCCCTTCCCTGCTCACATCACCATCGGGGTGCTGTGCCATGGCAGAACTCGGGGGGAGAGGGAGGGAGGGAAGTAGGGTTGCTACCTATGCAAACTTTTAAGGAACACTTCTGAAAAATACATTGTAGCCCCTGCCTTGCCCCTGCGACACGTCGTTTTCATAAGTGTTCCTTAAAAATGTGCTTAGGTGGCAGCCCACGGGGTAAGGAATTGGGGGGGGGGGGGCAGCGCTGATAACAAAGACCCCACTCCCCCCCACCCCCCCTGGAGACCTGTCCTGGTGCAGCACAGAGCTTCTATGGCAACGACCAGGCCTTTTTTAAAAAAGGGAGGGGGCAGGAAGGCAAGGGGGCATTTCTGGGAAGAGGCACAGAGTGAGGTGCTACATGTGTGGGGCTCTGCTCTGTGCCACCCCCACCATCCTGGGACCCACTTCTCCGCCTGGGACATATTGCAGGTCCCAGGGCGATCCCCCTGCCTAAGGCCGGGGAGGATTCTCAACCTCTGCTTCGTCTCCCAAGTCGGCCGAAGGATTAATTCCACTCTGTTCGGCACTGGGCAGACCTCCCCCGGAGTAGTGTGTCCAGTTTTGGGTGCTTAGTTTTAAGAAGGATATTGACAAACTGGACCATGTTCAGAGGAGAGTGACCAAGATGATAAAGGGTTTGGAGAGCAAGTCTTCCTAAGGAAAGGTTGAAGGAATGGGGTATGTTTAGCTTAGCAAAGAGGAGACTAAGGGGGAGACATGATAGCAGTCTTCCTGCCACCAAGAAGGTGGCAAGGAACTGTTTGGCATCGCTACAGTGGGAAGGACTAGAAACTAGGGGCTTAAATTACAGGAAGGGAGTTTTGGGTTAAATATTGGGGAAGCCTTCCTAACGGTAAGAGCCTAGGAGGTCGTAGGCTTCCCATCGCTGGAGGTTTTCAGACAGAGTCTGGGCAGCCACCTGTCGGGAATGTTGTAGCTGTCGTCATCCTGCTTTTGACTGGATGACGCTAAAGGTCCCTTCCATCTCTGACATTTCTCTGGTTGCGGAGGGAGGTTGTGAAATCTTTGAGCGTATTCCCACATACATTCAAATGCTGCTTTTCCTAAACGCAGTCCGTTTCAAAATGCGCTTAAATAAACCCATGCACTAGTCACATTTGGTTTATTTAAGCACATTTTGAAATTGACTGCATTTAGGAAGCAGGATGTTCACTACCCGGTTCCCCGGCGAGGAGCAGAGCCAGAGCCGGCGAAGCAAGGCACTGTGTAACGGAGGTTTCCAAGAGGCTGGGTGCCTTGGTGCAGGGGGAACTGTTGACAACGGTCAGAATCTGTCTGCCAGCAGGTGGTGGAGCCGCTCCTCTAGCTCAGGAGCCGAGTTCCTGAACCAAAAGGCTGGGAGTTCTCTCCCTGCTGTGGCCCTGAAATCCCAAGGTAGCTAGGAATTTCCTCTAGCGCCCCAAGCGTGGCTGGAATGAACTTAAACGGCTCTTCTGCCTCTCTTGATTGTCCTTGCGCAGTGTTCTCCCCCTGCTTCGCGTGCTTCTAGCTGACGCCAGCACCTACGCCCCGTGACTTATTACTTGGTGCGTCTGCAATTCTGCCCCGCCCCTCCCCCCGATATTTTGCAGGTGGAACGGGAAATTGAGCTGCACGGGCGTCTCCGACACCGCAACGTGGTGGGTTTCCACCGACACTTTGCCGACCAGGACAATATTTACATGGTTTTGGAGTACTGCAGCCGGAAGGTGAGATGGGGAACAGACACCCACCCACCCAGGAAGAGGACGCTGGTGGGGTCTCTAGGGTCTGCAAATAGGGTGACCAACTCAAAATAAGGGACGTTACAGAGCGGAGGGCGATCGAACTAGGGAATGCCCATTCTGTTCCATGGAGCTGCGGGGTTCCGAAGAAGGGACACCCGTTATGGAAATAAGGGGTGGCCGTTATGTTTGATAAGAGTTATAGGGCTCTGAAGTAAGGGGCACTCCCTTCAAATAGGGGACACTTGCAACCAATCATCTGCAAATCAGACCAGAGAGTACGAGAGGCCTGTCCCCAGTTTGAAACTGCAAAAACCCCTTCTCTGGATGCAAACCGTTTTGGGGGGCAGCGCACTGGCAAGTGTGCTCAAATACACATTCTTTGTAGCTCTTTGCATTTCCTGTAGCTTGGTCACGTGTTACAGCTCTAATTTGAGTTTTGCAGTTCTCAATTGACACATTACATACGTGTGGAACCTTTTGCTTTACATATTTACCAGACTTGTAGTCTACATGTAGGTCTGTGTTACATGTGTGTGACCCTATGTTCCTCCGTGACACACTCCCAGGCCCAAAGCTAAATCCTGGTCCCCTCACTCCCCAGCCTGGTCCCCCACCCCACCTGGGCTAGGCTACTGGGCCTCCACCTGCCTCCCAGAAGGCCCTGCTGTTCCACCCTTCTAGCCTGGCGTCTGGCTGCTCCAGGAAGCTCCCACCCACCACTGGGTGTGATTTGATCTGAGACTCCCGCTTTTGGCCTATGGGAATCTCTGGGTTAGACGGTGAGAGGTGGCAACCACAGTAGGTTCCCAGTGGCACACCTCCGCCTTGCTGGACTGCGATTTCATCCTCCACCAGCTTCCAGTCACTTGGCCTTTCCCCTGAGCTGTTAATCCCCCTGTCAGTTATCTAAATGTGCAGTACTTGGACCAGGAGATAGGGTGGGACCCTGGTTCAAGTCTTGCCTTGGCCAGAAAAACTCACTGGGTGACCTTGGGCCAGTCACCGTATTCTCTTCGCCTAACCTACCTCACAGGGTCGTTGTGAAGATTAAGAGTTGTGTTTTATTATATGTAAAGAGCTTTGAGTGCCATGACGGGGGCGCTATATAAAAATAAAGATTATTATTATAATAAAGATTATCTACTAACGGTAGGGCCCTGTGAATTTATTCTGCATGGCTGCCATTGCAGACATTCTCGCAGAAATTGCCTCTGGCAACACAGACTGACAGCCTGAGAAGGGAGCACTATGAGTTAGTCAGTAGGATGGTGACTCTGTCCTAGCTGCTGGCATCTCTTCAAGGTGGGGTCCTCGCCACAAACCCTTAAAAAACCAACACAGATATGTCTGGGGGGATATTTTGTGATTTCATTTTTTTAAAACAGGATTTTTGAGTGGCACACAGGGGGCCTAATTTGCATTCAGCTTTGCATAATTTGCACAATTGATTGTGTCACTTATTCTGCCCAAAGAATGTGGATTTTTTTCCTGATTGCAAAATTTCGGTTTCCTGGCTGCAGAATTTGGGGAAATAATTGGACACAGCTATTGAGGGAACCTCCCCTCCATGAAGTCTTTAAATCCTACTCTGACCCCAGTTATATATTCTTGGCTTCTACAGCATTCCCTAGCGGTGAGTTCCTTAGGTTAATGGAGTGTGGGGTGATAACGGCAACTGGGCCCTGTGGTCCTGCTAGGATTCCCCTACAGCTCGCTGCCACACACCGCCCTCCTTTTGCCGCTACCAGCAGGAGATACAGGCTGGGAAGCCCCCAATGACAGGAGCCGCCGGCAAGAAATGGGGGTGGCAATGCCCAGAGACAGGCAGCTTGCCGGGATGGGGCTGTGCTAAATCGAGGGGCAGGACTGAGCCAGTGGCTGAGCTGCTCTCCTCTTCCCCTCTGCAGTCCCTGGCCCACATCTTGAAGGCCCGGAAGGTGCTCACAGAGCCCGAAGTCCGATATTACCTGAGGCAGGTCATCGCCGGCCTGCGTTACATACACCAGCAGGGCATCCTCCACCGCGACCTCAAGCTCAGTGAGTGGTGGAGCCTGGGGGCAATGGGAGGGAGATGGGCTGACCCCAGGGGAGGGGGCTTGCTGGCTCAGTCCGGAAGGCCCAACAGCCTCTGCTGAACGCATAGATGGTAGGGCTATGGGCTGGTTGGGAGACCTCTGCCCTGGAGGTTAGACCGGGGGATCTGGGAACCAGGGCTCCTGGGTTCTCTGGGAGGGGAGTGGGGGCTAGTGGGTTAGACCAGGGGGGTTGGGAGCCAGGATTCCTGGGTTCTCGGGGGGGGG
>QEPC01010893.1:2569799-2627328 GCA_003113815.1 Sphenodon punctatus
GGGGGGGGGGGGGGGGGGGGGGCACAATACACTTGGGGCCCAAGGGCAGCTCTCTCTGCCCACGTGATCCTCAAAGTATCGTAAAGCTGGAAGGGACCTCAAGGGTCATCTAGTCCAACCCCCTGCTCAGAGGCAGGATGACGACAGTGACAACATCCCCGATAGGGGACCGTCCGGCCTCTTCTTGAAAACCTCCAGCCATGGAGAGTCTACGACCTCCCTCGGCAGCTTGTTCCATTGCCGGCCGGCTCTTACTGGTAGGGGATTTTCCTTGATATTTAACGGAGAGCTACCTTCCTTTAATTTGATCCCATTAAATCTATCCCTGCCCTCTGTGGCCAGGCAGAACAGTTCCTTGCCACCTTCTTGGCGGCAGTTCCTTTAGTTATTTGAAGACGGCGAACGTGTCTCCCCTTAATCTTCTCTTCGCTAGGCTAAACATACCCCGTTCCTCCAACGCTTCCCCACAAAACTTGCTTTCCAAACCCTTTATCATCTCTGCTGCCCTCCTCTGAAACTGCGCCAGTTTGTCAATATCCTTCTTAAAACGTGGTGCCCAAACTGACCAGTGCGGAACAGAGTGGAATTATTATTTCCTGCAACTTGGGAAACAATATTTCTGTTAATGCAGCCTAAAACTGCATTAGCCTTTTTTGCAGTCACATCCCATAGCTGAATCATGTTCAGTTTCTAATCAACTACGGTCGCTAAGATCCTTTCTACACGTACTCTTGCCAAGCCAAGCATCCCCCATCTTGTGCTGAACTCCCGCCAGCTTCCACAGAGCCAGGATCGCGCCCCCGGCTGGACTCACCGCGGGTAGAGATCCAGGTAGAACTTGCCGATGGCCTCCCCCGAGGCAGTGTCCGTGACCGAATAGAGCTTGACGTCCTCGTGCCAGACCTGGGCCTTCTCCTCCAGCTGGAAGCTGAGGCCCAGCAACTCCTGGTAGATGTCCAGCAAGCCGGCTGTCACCACTTGCATGGGGAAATACTCCTTCAGCAAGTTCTGGTCCACGCTGTACTGCGTCTCCTCCACCTGGTTCATGTAGTAACGCATATCCCAGGCGTTGATGCGCCCGTCGCTGGGAAGGCCCCGCTTCTCACATTCCTTTTGCTTCAGCTCCAGGATCACTGCCCGCTCCTTCTCCCCCAGTGGCTTCAGCTTCAGGGACAGTTCGTCTGCAAAGGAACAACACGGGGGTGGATTCCCAATCAGAGTGTTCCGGGGGTGGGAAGAGACATACATTTGAATCGTCATTAGCCAGCTCCTCTTCCGCAGGGAAGCCGACCTCCCACAGTTGTTGCAGGGGTCAGATCTTGGGGGAAGGTGTCCAAGGAGAAGCCTTTAGATCAGGGATGGGGAATTTCAGGCCCAGGGCAAGGGGCAAAGGAGGCCTGAAACTCATTTTTATGCGGCCCCCTTCCCATTCCTGGATGCAATTCCTACCCCCAAGCACTGGAAGACTGAGCTCAGGCGAAAGGAGCAGAGATAAGGGCAGGCACGCAAGGAGAGGGGGCAGATCCGTGATCCGGACCCTCCTCTTCCTGAGCGCAGCCCCCAACTCCTCTGCGGCCTCAGAGAGATTGTACTCGCTTTCGTGCGCGTCACTAATTAGATGACGCCGCGTTTGGCTATTTACGTACGTGCCCCGAGGGGGTGTCTGCTCTGAGTTATTTGGGGCTGGCCCGCCCAACCCTTTTCCATCTGTAACCTGTCCTAGTTACTCCCGCTGTTTACCCTTTATTGAATTTCTTAATAGGGAACGTGAGCTGGGATGAGGAAGTGTTGTTGCCATAGTAATCCTGCTCAGTACGAGAGGAACCGCAGGTTCAGGCATTCGGTGTAAGTGCCTGGCTGAGGAGCCAATGGGGCGAAGCTCCCATCGGTGGGATTATGACCGAACGCCTCCAACTCAGAATCCCCCCTAAACGTAACGATGCCGCAGCGCCGCGGAGCCTCGGTTGGTCTCAGATAGCCAGGCCCGGCCCGCCCGCCCGTAGAGCCGTCCGTTTTGGGAGCGGGCCGTGGCCGGAAGGGGGCCGCCTCTCGCCCCTAGCGCAGCGCATGTTCACGGTGCACCTGGCGCGAAGTCATTCGTAGACAACTTGATTCTGGGTCAGGGTTTCCTACGTAGCAGAGCAGCTCTCTCGCTGCGAACTATTGAAAGTCAGCCCTCAACACAAGCTTCTTTTTTTGTACTAGTTTTCAAAGTGGCCCCCGGGGAGGGAAAAGGTCCCCCCACTGCTGCTTGAGAATCAGAGTCAGAAGAGATCTTGAGGGTCGTCCCATCCAGCCCCCTGCTTTGAGGTAGGAGAAGGGGCCAAGACAGTTTAGGGAGCTGAAGACTCGGGGGCAGATGAGGATGGTGGCAGAGGAGGAGAAGCGAAGTTCCCTAAACTGCCTCGGCCCCTTCTACGGTACTCCTTCCATGCACCCTGCTGCCTCCCTTGCAACCTCCGAATCCCTCCTGAAAACCTCCCTCTTCCATCAGGCTTTCCCTAGCACCTCACCCCAACAGACCACTCATTTACGTCTCTCCTTACGTCTGATTCTCCAGGATCTCCCACCTCCCTCAGCCAAGCCATTGTCCCTGCGACTGCATGAATGTCTCCCTAGCATGTGCCCCTCTCCCTTGTCCATACTAGACTGTAAACCTCTTGGGGCAGAGACCCGTTTCCGATCACGACTGTTCAGCACCGGGCACATTGACGGCGCTAGGTAAATAACAAATGCTGGCCCACCTTAAGGAGGAGCCTTTAAGACCCTGTCCCCATTCCAATGGCCAGGCCCTTTGAATCATTTTGCACTTGGGAACAAGAAATGCTCCATGCAGCTGTGCACACAGATCCAGGTAAGGGGGAGAGGGCTTCACGGAGACTCCAGGTTCGGCAACGCCCACACGCAAATGTCTGCAACGGAGCAGGAGGTGGCCCCTTTAAGAGGGGCTGCTGTCACCTTGGCCACGCCCCCTGCTGGGGTTATAAGAGCTGCATGCTCTGCCCTAAAGGCAGTCTGCAGGGAGGAGCTCTGCTCCAGGAGACTAAGAGCTGGCCAGAGTGCTGGTCCAGAAAGGGATGGTGAGATGGGGCTGGCCAGGGTGCTGATCTCAGGG
This sequence comes from Sphenodon punctatus, assembly GCA_003113815.1. Classification (NCBI taxonomy): domain Eukaryota; kingdom Metazoa; phylum Chordata; class Lepidosauria; order Sphenodontia; family Sphenodontidae; genus Sphenodon; species Sphenodon punctatus. Next base: position 2,572,915 of record QEPC01010893.1, read on the forward strand.
GGTCAGCGAAACGTGAAACCTGGTGTTAACTGGGAAACTCCTGTGTGGGGCAAACTATTTGGGCCAGATTCTGCCAAGACTCATGGGGAATGGACACACCCTGTTACAGACCGTCCCCAGTTGCCTCCCAGGGGGGTTTACAACAAAAGAAGAGGGGCAGGTTCCTATCTCCACGCAGCAGCCCCAGTAGAAGGCAGGGCACGGTACCTAGGAAAGTGGCCACGGTTTTACTGCTCTTAGCCATGTTCATCTCTAGCACGAAGTCGGCGTGGGTGCTGAAGCATAGGAGGTCAGATTTCTGGGCCCGCAGATCCACCAGCTCCTTAAGGATCAGGCAATTCTCCTGCAACGGAAAAGCCAAGTAAGAGTGCTCAGCCTGCGGCAGCAAAGCCGCATCCCACGGCAGAACACGGGCACGCACTGAGGAAGCAGCTGCCAGCGCCATCCCTTCCTTGTGCCCAAGTGCTCCCCAAATTCTTGCCGCCGATTCCTGAGAGGGAGCACAAACTGCCCTTTCGGCCAAGACTGCTGGCTCTGTAATGCAGACTCATGTAGAGAAGAAAGCAGGGCCCCATGAATTCTGCGGACACAAGATATATTTGGCCAGGATTTGGCATTTGGGCCACATTCTTGCAGAAATTGTGTCTGGCATCGCAGAATGACAGTCTGAGTAGGGAGCTGCCACTGTCTTGCTAGCCTCTCTTCCAGGGCCGGGGGGAGGTGGGGGGTGGCTATCATCACAGCTACCAAACAGAAGTGGATAAACTGGCTCTTTGGCCTCTCTGTAGTAAATGGATATGGTTCTCGGGATTAGTAAACTTTGCCCAGCCTGGAACAGAATCTGCCGATAAAAACCCCCACCGATCTGTCCGTGTGGTATTTTCTTGTTATTTTATAAAGAGACCAGATTCCTAAATTGATGGAATGACATGCTAGGAAACTCATTTTCATTCTACTTGACAACGTTTGAACTAGGGAGTGAATTTGTATAATTTATTCTCCCCGTAGAATTGTGTGTCGTCCCCCAGTCCCCCGTGCTCACAGAATTTGAGTGTTCTGGTTGCAGAATTGGGAAAAATAATTGGCCCTGACCCATATGGTCCAACCCGCCTGTTTCCTGGGGTGTTATCAGAACAGTCACTACTCCCTAGCGGATTATCTTTGTGGAGGCTACAGAAGGGGAAACATGAGATGGATTTTTCTGAGGTTTCCTGTTCCGTGTTGGTGGCCAGTTGCAATTGGGTCGACACTAGCACATGTATCTGCTACCAACAGCAGGTAGAGCTTGGAGCAGTGGCAGCAAGGAACTCCCTGCGGCAGGGACAGCAGTGAAAGAGGTGGGGGGAAATGTGATTGGGAACCCCTCCCCCTCAGTTAAGTTAGCCACCGTCTCACTCCTCCCTCCCCCCACCCTAAGGGGGTTAGTCTTAAATCCCACCTACCTCCTTGCACCTGGAGTTGAACATGCCCTCCACCTTCCTCCGTGTCTCAGGCACGTGGCATTTCTTCATCAGGGGGAAGTAGTGGGGATATTTCAAGGTCACCTTGAGCTTGCCTTCCTCGGTCTTCTCCAGGGAGTTCAGGAAATCCTCAGGGAGCCCCCCTGGAGGGGGAGACAAGCCCACCATGATGAAACTCTTTCCTATTGGGTCTAGGGTGGTGGGAGGAGTTCTTAGAGGGGTCACATGACCACCCCTTTCTACCATCCCATTGGTCCCATTCCTCCTGAACCGGTGGGTCTACCTCCACCAACTCTCAGAGAATTCCCCCTCCCAACAAATGCAGGTCCCTCCTCCAACCCTCAGAGTTCCTCCCCACACACCTTTTTCGGAGTGGGTAGTTGCCCAAACCCACATTCAGAGTGTTGTGTGAATCCCTTACTGCTTCTCGTGCTCCCTGATGTCCCCTTGTTCTCCACCACCGGATACAAAGGGAGGAAGGGCAGCAGATCGCATTGCTACGGGGGCAAGGCGCTAAGGAACAAGTAGTAAGGTGGCAAAGGGGGGGGGGCGCGGGTGTTGTGTGAATGAGCCGTCAGTATGGGGCTTGTGGGGGCCACTACCCGGTCTGCCCAAGAATGTTGGGCGAATGAGCCTGAGAGCTGAGAAGGCCATAATGTGGCTTCTCCCTGGGCTCCGGAGGGTCCCCTTACCCAGTTCCTCTTTGGAGAAGGGCAGGAAGGTCGTGTCCTCATTCAGGTTCTTGTTGAAGTCGATGCAGAGCAGGCTCAGCTTCTTCTTGATGTCTTTGATCTTCTGTTGAAACCAGCAAAAGGAAAAATAAATCTGGGCAGAGAGGCGCACACGCACAGTTCAGCTTGGGAGCTGCTGGGCTGGCCAGAGGCCTGAAGCCCGCTTGGCCCTGAGCAGGGGCGGACACACTGTCTGCCTGGGGGCTTGGCTAGTTTCCGTCTCTTAGGAAGGCCCCACTCTCTCCGAGATGCCATGATGTCACAGGGCTCTGTGGCGGAGGGGATTCCCACCCCCTCTCTGACATGGCCCCGCCCCCTGCGACATCATAACACTCTGTAGGGAAGCCAGCGTTCCCACGAGCAGGTGAAGCACAGGTTAAACAGCTCCTTCCCACCCTCTGATCTCCCTGCTTGGGAACCCGTATGGAACAGCCGGCAGTAGGGTGGCCAGATATGCACATTTATTTGTTTATATTTATTTATTTTCAACATTTATATCCTGCCTCTCCTGCCTAGGCAGCTCAAGGCAGCTTACAAAAATTAAAATATTTAAAAACATACATAAAATAAATTTAGAAGGACACTTACAAGAAATGGAGCCAATGCAGCCCTGCAATCTGTATTTCTCTTAAGTGTCCTCTAAAATTTGCATATCTGGCCACCCTAGCTGGCAGGGGGCGCTGCAGTGACAGTCAGTCAGTTAGGGAAGGGAAAACACAAGAACAGGAAGAACTAATGGATTTTGAGAAAAAGTGGATGTAATTACCCCCTTCCTGTACAGATGAAGCACCTCCCTGATGGAAGAACCTCCCTCTCCCTTCCACCCCAGTTCTTTGATGAGGCAAGTAAACTTCCCATTAACCTCATTTCAAACTTTCTGCTTGTGGGAACAAAGAGGTGGTTAAAGCAAGGTAGGAGGCACTAACCTCCAGCTGCAAAAGGGCTCATGAGATCAAGCCCTTATACTCTCACCTCCTGCGAATCCTTGGGGAGATGAAGGCCATTCCTTTTCCCCAGCTTGATCAGCCTCTCCAGGTACCTCTTTGCTTCAGGCCTCAGGGAGGTGCTTTCTGCTTTCTCCTTTAAGAAACAAAAGGCAGGAATGATGGGAGTGGAAAGGGAGAAGGGGTTGGCTAGGTCAAGAGAGCCCCTAACGTCCAGCTAGGCCAGGTACAATTCAGAAAGGTCCGTCCCCGCTCAATGACACCAAGATAGCACCACAGCCCTTATCAGAGGTAACCACAAAGCCCTTCACAAATTATTCACAGGCCGTTGGCCTCCGCGAGATGTAGGTCAGCAGAACAAGTCGGCCTTTTACAGGCAGAGAAAGGAGAAGAGACTTATTCTAAGCCACATGTGGAAATGGACTCTGGCCACGTCTGTTTGACGTAGTCAGGCCTTCCTTACTTCTGTTTTACTCCAGAAGTGTTCACACGAACAGAGTGCTAAAGTGAGGTTCTTCAGGAGGAAGTGTGTACCCCTGAAAAACTAGGAGTACCTACTCCCTTCTGCTTTGTACTTGAAAGTAACTCTTTGTGTGAACACTTACTGGCGTGGGGCCAGTGAACTCTGTTCAGTGATTGTTACATCTCTGCCAGGAGGACATTGGGGAGGTACTACCTCCATTTACAGGGTTCTCAATCTTTTTCCAGTCACGCGCACGGGAGTGATGTGACTACTTGGGAGCGCTGCATAATTTGCATGAATTATTTGCATAAATATGTACAGATTGTCTCCCCTCCGCAATTCAATTCTATTCATTCCAAAAGGAGGACTCTTTCAAAGTGCTCCGGAGCACAACTGACAGCTGGCTTGGGGAGCACTTTCACTCATTGCCCCGAGCGCTCCGGAGCACCAGGCTGAGAAACGCTCTGAAGAGCAGAGTCATTCTGATTTAATTAAATCAAAAGTAGTTAGTTCGGTTTACACTGTTCATCTGAACGCTAGCAAAGTGGAGCAGATACTTCAATCTAATTCAATCAAAGTAGTTTGTTTGCTTTGCTTCTTTTGGTTAGAATGCAGCCTTAGAGCAGGAAGGTGGGGAACTTCAGGCCTCGGGGGGGGGGGGGGGGGGGGCAAATACGGCCCACGGCTAGTTTTTATTTGGCCTTTCTGCATCTCCTGGATCTGGCCCGTGGATCCAGTTCCTACCCCCAAGCGCGGATAAGACTGAGCTCACAGTAAGGGAGCAGAGATGAGGGCAAGCACACAAAGACAGAGATGTATCCGTGGCACATCTTTTCCCTCCTAGAGGCCACTTTGAGAATTAGCACACGCTCTGAGGGTCACACAGAAGATGCGGCGGGAGTGCTTGGGGGAGGGGGGTGCTTACGAAGTTAAAGGGTCCAGATCATGGATCTGTGCCATGGATCTGCCCCAAACCTGGTGTGCATGCCCTCATCTCTGCTCCCTTCCCCTGAGCTCAGATTTTCACTGGTTGGAGGTGGAAACTGGTTCCAGGGGCCAGATCCAGGAACATAAAAACTAGCTATGGGGTGCGTTGGGCCCTCGGTCTGAGGTCCGCCCACTGCCCCCCCCCCCCCAGCACAGATCTATGATCTGGACCCTTCCCCTCCTTCTCAAATCCTGTGCACACCCCATAATTGTCCCACCCCCTGCGCCTCCATCTCCTACAACGTCCTTGGAGCTTGCTCTAATTTGCAAAGTGGCCCTAGAGAATGAAAAGGTTCCTCCCGGCCCAGTCCTGCCAGAGAGCGCTGTGTGAATGGGCCCTAGAAGTAGCCGCTTGCTGCTCAAGGAAGATAGAGAGGCGGTGGGAGCTCCTCGACAGATGCTCTGTGCAAAGATGTCCCGGTGCTTGCAGACCGGGCTGAAAGCCTAGCCCACTCATTTCCAACGTGTCCCCTTATTCTAGCCGGTTTCCCCGGTGCACCTGAGCCGATCCCAACCGCTACGCACCCGCAGCCAGACGATCCTCTGGTAAACGTCCTCCCGCATGCTCATCTCCACGTCAAACTCAGAGAGCTTCTTGTCTGCCTCCGTGCTTGCCGTGCGGATATCTTTGCAAGGGGAGACGTGCTGAGGGAAATCCAACATATTCCTCTGGACTGAAATGAGAAACACACCAGCAGTCATCACTCCAACAGCCTTCACCGTCTCGGAGTCTAAGGGTTGGGGTGGTGGTGAGGGGTGTCTGGGACAAGGGTGAAGTGTGGGAGCAGGGGTTCAGGGACAGAGAAGGGGGAGTCAAGAGACAGAGCTGGGAGCACAGGGGCAAGACAAGATGGGGCTGGGAGCAAGGGGCTGGAGCAGAGCAAGCTGGTGGCTCTGCTCTCCCCATCTTATATTCTGTCTCGCAGCCAGTCAGGAAGCTGGGAGGCATGGCCAAGATGGAACAAGGGGAGGATAGCATTCCAGGCTAAACCAGACCCGCTGCTGTTGAGCTGATGCTGCTCCAGAACCCCATGGGATACAGGTTCGAGACCCAGGTCCTGACACTGAGGCTACAGAGTAATTACCCAGGGGGAGGCTCACTCATGGAGTCAATGGCTATGTGAATAGCTCAGCGTTCGTTGTTAAGGGCCTTAATATGCTTTAGCTAATGCTTTTTCATTGTTCATGTGGTCACCTCTCATCCCATTTATTTACGCAGTAAAATCTCATTCTAGCACAGTATCTGGGGGCCGACCGATACAAACAGTGTCATAAGGAGGATGCTTAAATCTTAAGTGTCTGGCTGTGGACAACCCTTTGATCTAGATAGACAGATATTCTGAGTTCTTTGATCACAGGCAGAGAGATTAGCAGCTTGTAATAGGACTCATCAGTCTTGCACTGTCTAAGAGTTAATGGCCCATCAGTTCCCTGAATGGCAGGAAGAAACTTGTTTTTGAAACAGATTCCTGCCTGCAGAGTTGCTGTGATGGGCCATTATCCCATAGATAATTGGATAAAGACTGCTGAGTCTTTCCTCCAGAGGGGAATCTCATTGTAAATCTCTAATCACTCTTTGCCTGTGATCAAAAGGACTCTTTGAGGAATGAATAAAAATCACGTAGCATTTCAAGCTGGGAGCCATGCCTCATGATGAGTTATAACCAAATTTGCACTGTAACGATGCATATTATAACAAGGTTGCACTGCACCTTACTTAGGAATGTAAGAAGCGCCAGACCGGGTCAGACCAGCATGCTGTCTCTGACAGCAGACACCTTCAATCGCTTCGGAGAAGAACCCAATGGATCAAAACCCTAGTCCCCTCCCTTGTCTCTCCTATATTGTAAATCCCTTGGGACAGAGACCTGTCTCTAACTAATGATTGTTCAATACCAAGCATATTACTTGTGCTATATAAAATCTTAACATCCTTCTCCGGCAACAAGTTCCACAAGTTAATTGTACATTGAGTGAAAAAGTACTTCTCCTTTCCTTTGTTTTAAATCTGCTGCCAGTTAGTTTCATGGCATAGCCTGTTGTTCTAGTACTATTTGAGAGGGTAAATAATCGCTCCCTAATTACTCATTCCACTCGGAAGTTTATAAACCTCTCCCCTCTCAGTTGTCTCTTCTCCAAGCTGAAGAGCCCCAACCTATCAAGCCTCTCCTTGTACGGAAGCTGTTCCAGACCCGTGGTAATTTTTGTTGCCCTTCTCAGTACCTTTTCCAGTTCTACTATATATCTTTTCTGAGATGGGGCGACTAGAGTGGCACACAATACTCCAGATGTGGTGGCACCACAGATTTATATAGTGGCATTAGGATATTTTCTGGTTATATTTTATCCCTTGTTGAATAGTTCCTAACATCCTGTTTGCTTTTTTGACGGCCACCACACCCCGAGCTGAGGATTTCAGTGTATTGCCCAGAATGACTCCATTATCCTTTTCCTGAGTGGTAGCTCCTAATTTAGAACCCAGTATTCCAATTCTTTAAAAAATATAGACAACTGTAGTTTCTCCTCCCCAAGCATGGGAACCCAGTGCAGTTGTAACCCCAATTCCCAGGCAACCCCCTTTTTGTGACTTAAGTATAACTCCACCCACCCCCAGCCAGCAGCAACGACATGTAAATGGATCCAATATTAGTTCGGACTGTGACCCCCATTGGCAGTCTGAGAACGTTGGTGCTTCTGCAGCCCAAATCCACAAACCCAGGATCTCCTGGCTCCTAACAAAATCTGGCGTGGGGGCATGCAGGCAGGGTGTCCCAGAAAAACCCCACGTTGTGCTTCTCCACCTACCTGTATATTCCACCTCCACGTCAGCCAGAGCTTTAAGGGTGTTTTCGTAAGAGACCTCCCCCTGTTCCTGGGAGCCCACTCGGTCGTACACCTCTTTGGTTCTCTCAATGAGGTCTGCCGTCAGATTTTTGATTTGCTCCGCTGTCAGATCCCATCGGAGACGGTTCGCCAGCAGCTTGCGGGACTGGCTGTCCACATCGTCACCTGAACAGGTAGAAAAGGAACAGGAAAGAGATGCCTGTACAGCAGGGGCGCAGAGCCAATAGCCCATGGGTCCAATCTGCCCCAAGACGGCTTTTTATTTCTTCTGGAGTTCCTGGATCCGGTCCCTGGATCCAATCCCTCCCCTCAAGGGTGAGCTCAGGGGAAGGGAGCAGAGATGGGGGCAGGCACCCAGGCAGAGAGGATGGAGTCATGATCTGAACCCTCCTCTTCCTTCTCCCATCCTCAGCCCCCTCCCCTTAAGCACCCCTGCCACCTCTTCCAGATTTATATTTATTTCAACATTTTTATCTCACAGCATCCTGCCAGCAGACGTTTGGGGTGGCTCACAATATAAAATAAAGTGTCCGATACAAGAGACATATAAAATACAAATACAATAAATATAAATAAATATAAGCAAAAATAGATATAAAATTCAACAACAAACATTAGTGGAGCTAAAATTCCCCCCCTCATCCAACACCTGGCGGAACAATGTCGTTGGCAAGAGGAAAGGTCCGGGGCCAAGCGGATCTCCTTCGGGAGGGAGTTCTACAGCCTTGGTGAGGCCACATGTTGCAGGGCTGCAAGTGTGCTCTATGGGTGCCCTGCAACATGTATAATAAAATGTAACATCCATTTTATCAGTGTTAAGAGTGTCTCTGTGATAGAAGATTACTACTGCTAATGAGATCTCTTTATACAAATACGTCTCTTCAAGTTACAATTAATACAAAAGGGACTTTGTCTAATGTAATCAGGACTATGCGGGGGGTAAGGCAGGGGTGTCTACTTGCACCAACATTATTCAACTTGTACGTGAATGACCTAATATTTAAACACCAGGATATAGGGGGGTTACATGGCCCCTAAGATTGGTGACCGGCGTGTCACAATCCTGATGAATGCAGCCAATACCGGATTTTTGTCAACAAGCAGGATTGGCTTAAATAGTCTATTAAAGAACTTTGCTGATGAATGTCATCCCCAGGATTTGGTCATAAACTATGATAAAAATGAAAATAATGACCTTTTCTTCCCGATTTAAACAAAAAAACCAGTGGCTCAGAGAACATACGCTGGAACAAGTAAGATCTTTCAAATATCTTGGCATTGTGCTTGCCTATAATGCTACTTGGTCTTCCCATTTGCTGGCAGTAAAGCAGGCTGCCAATACAGCTAGTGCAGCCTTCCTCAAATTGTACAGATCAAAAGGCGGGCGTCAAGTGAAACCTGCCCAGAAAGTCTATGAAACTAAGCTAGAATTCAAGATTTGCTATGGACCCCAAATGACTCACTTGCAGGAAAATACTTAGACGCTTGGCAAAATAAGTTCATGAGGGAATGTCTAGGGGCCCCACGGAATACCTCCCCAGCAGTTATGAGACTGGAAATGGGTCTGAAATCAATGGAGGTGAGATTTGCTAGTTTTAGGATTTGTTTCTTATTAAAATCAGTATCTTCTTCCGCTGGCTCCTTGGTCACAAGGTGTCTGGAAGGAAAAATGAAGAGTCGGCTATAGCGGAATGGGGTGAACCAAAAATTAAAGCAGTTGGGCTTTTCTTTGGGGTTTCTTAGATCTTTTCCTCGGAAGGAATCTTGTAAAATGGTAAAATGAAGAATCAAAAGATACAGACAGACAACAATCAAGAATGGCAGCCACTGCCTTCCGTACATCTCCGAAGTATACCTACTGGCTCCCAGGGTTAAGCGGAGCTGGGTATTTGGAGGCACAAGAAAATCCTCTATATAGGAAGGCTCCCTTAGATTGCAATGTATGTCAACGGCAGTTATAGAGGGGAGATGTAAAGGAACCCCGTACCACGAGAGAAAACGTGTATCTGGAGGGGAGAGAGAGCGGAAATCCTTTCCCATTACTTATTTGTCTGTCCAATATAGGTCCTACCTAGGAAAAGGCTTTTGAAAAAGGTAAAACTTGATCCGAACTGGTCTCTATTACAGAACTCGATCTATCGTCTTGGTGATAAAAAGGATGATTGCTACAAACGAAGTGGCTTTTTATTTGCATTTAGGGCAGCTAGATTGAGAGCACAAGCGGTAGCTGCTAATGCAGCACACGGAAAGATCTGCTAGTAACTGATTCAGAAGTGAATGAGTATAAATAAGATTTAGGGTAATGAATTGAAAAAGAAAATAAGCTGCTTATGGGTATAAATATGATCTAGGATAATGAACAGGAAAAAAGAAAGTAAGATGCTTATGATGATGCTTCTAGTTAGGATGAAATTTAGTCTGTAGGATACGGATGGGTAAATTGTATAACCATTATTATTGTTGTTGTTAGCTGTGTTCGGTTTTATTTGCCAGTACAATAAATATTATTATTATTAACAAACATTTATATAGCGCCAGCAGTGTACCTGGCACTTTACAAAGTAATAAAATAGACACGGTCCCAAATACTGATTGATTGAGCGTCTGTGTGAAAAGGGTCATAGCGGGGCGTCCCCGGCCGACCGCAGGGGCCGCTCTAGGGCCCAGGGGGTGAGGCGGTCCTGCAGGTAGGCGGGGCCCAGGCTGTGTAGGGCTTTATAGGTCAAAGTCAACACGCTGAATCGGGCCTGGGAGACTGTAGGCAGCCAGCGCTAGACAGCCCACAGAGCTTGGACTAATCTTCAAAGGGACCCGTTGCAGATTAGTCGGCTATAATCCTGCTCCCCACTCCTGATGTACAAGTTAGAGCTTGAGAAGGGTGGGGGATGAGGAACGGGATTAGGTGCCTGGACGTGTGTGGTGTAAGCAGGCTCTCTGAAGCTATGATCGCTGATGCTATCAGATTTGAGAGGGAAAGGATCTAAAGCAGCAGTATCCAAATCTTTTTTGCTCATTTGGCCTCGTTGTTATTCATCATTCATAGAGTGCTTTCCTTTATCTAGCTCGCCCTTCGCAATAATCCTGTGAGGTAGCTTGCTATTGTTCCCATTTTACAGATGGCGAACTCAGACAGAGAGAGGTGGGGACTTGCCCAAGGCCACCCAGTGAGTTCATGGCCAAGATGGGATTTGAACCCTGGTCTCTCAGATCCAAAGCCAGCTCCATAGCCACTAGGCCATGCTAGCCCTTAAGGCTGGACTACAGTCAATGGGCATTTTAACACACACCTTAAAGTTACGGATTATTCAATCGTCTGGGTTTACAAGTCCACAAGTAAGTTCCGGATGCATTCTTCATGCACACACTGCCCTGAGGCAGTCTAAAGTAGTCGCAGCTGTAGACGTTACAGGCTGCCATGGAAACCAAATGACCACAGCCGCCTGGAGCAAAGCAGTTTACCAGAATTTTTTACACACAAAAGTTCTGGGAGAAGTTCTATGCAGAAGTTCAAAGAGTCGGATGTTTAAGATCTGGGTGAGTGATTTAGACACACAGAAAGTTCAGGATGTAACAGCAAACGTGCAGGAGAAACGTGTGTGTAAAAACACCCAGTGAGAGCTTTGCCACTAACTTCAAAGGGTGGAGTATTGTGGCTGTCACTATAACCCTATGACCCCAAAATACAAGGACATGCAAAGTCTGTCAAATATCAGTCAGGATAGTGACTCCATCTGTAGACAGTGTGGATCCTCACCCCGCCCCCCTTCACCCTGGGCTTCTGACCTGTAGCCCATGTTCTGACAAACAGTTAATTCCATGTAGCTGGGCCTTCTATTTACCCCCGGAGCGTTCACACGAACAGAGTGCTCAACCAAAGCTATCCAGGAATAGGAGTTTAGTTTAGTTTATTAGACATGACCTTTGGTCATAGCCAAAAAAAAAAAGAATAAAAAACAATAATAAAATCTCAGACACATGTAAATAAAGCAAAACAGATAATAAAATAGGAAATAGGATTCCATATAAGGATTAATAAAATATATATAAAACAGGGAAGAATTCACTCCTCTATAGACACTCCAATACTCAGATAATATTAGGTAAAATATAGAGCAACGTTATTAACGCAGCCAAGTATCATGACTCAGGTGATACATATGGCAGTTTAAACTCAAGAAATCGTTTACGAATACAGACAGCTTGAATCAAAAATTGAGCTATGTCCGTAGAAGTCTGCAGAGTGGCGCTGTTTAGGACAAGCCCCAAAAGAAAGGAGTCCTCTGTTCCTCCGGGAACGTATCGAATAGTGGAGCCAGAAATCTCTCCCTTGGTTTGTCATACAGATGGCAGTGAAGTATAATATGCCCCACGGTCTCCATTGCCTGGTTGTCAAACGGGCACAGCCGGTCCACAAATGGGATCCCCTTTTTACGTCCTTCCAACACTCTTGAAGGGAAGGCGTTAACCCGGGCACAGAAAATTAAATGTTTGCCTCTTGGTAATATTTTAAACTTTAAATAATCTACCATTACTCCCACGTCCGGGGCCTATGTAAGATAAGCAACCAAATGGGGGGATTTATTGATCTTTTCCAACTCTAACTGCCTATCAATATCCTTGACCCTTTGAAGAATCTCGGCACGTATTGCATATGGAGCCTTATGATCTAGATAGGATATTGATAATCCCATCTTGGCCAACTGAATTTCCATATGCCTAGACCATGGGTTTTTAAACGAATCCTCCTTAATGCATTTGAGCAGCTCCGAACTCTGGGAACTGTTAACTCGGACCCAGAATTTCAGGGCCAACTCAGATGCTACCAACTGCCAACTTTTTTGACCTAGTTCCACTCTGAGGACGGCAGAGGGGCAGGACTAGGAAGAGAAGCATGTGCTCCAGAAAAATCAGGAGCACATACTCCCCTTCAGTTCAGGTTTCAAAGTAACTGTCTGTGTGGACAGTTATTGGCATGAGGGTGGCGAAAATGGCTCGGTAAACATTACATCTCAGCTAGGGCGGAAACCGACGCAACACTACTTTGGTGGTGTTCACCTGAACGCTACAGAAGGGAAGCATTTACTTTGGTTTACCTCTGCTTGTCAGAATGTGTCCATTGGTTGGAAACGTCTCATCTAAACCCTCCTGCTTTGGACTTCGTTACCTGGGAGACCAGTGTACCAATCTCAGCCTAGGAATGAACTCACTGGGCAGCCTTGGGCGAATTGCTCTCAGCCTCGGTTCCCCACCTGCAAAATGGCGATCGTAGCCGAGTCATGCTTGCCCACACAAAGTCGCTGCAGGATGAGGGCCCAAAGACTCCCTCTTCTTGGAGAACGGACTCTCAAAGTCAGTTTATTTACAGCCAGTCTCGACCAAATAGTCCCTTTATATACATACACTCAGGGTCTCTTTGGGTTCCCAGTGTCAGTCACCCTCTTTGGCCCCTGGCAAACTCCCCAAGGTCCAAGCAACCCCCTTGCTGCCTGAGCAGGGTCCTTTGAATCCCTGGGCCAAGCCCTCTCTGGGTTACCCCTCTCCGTGTCTGCTCCTGGCTATTCCCCAGCAGCTTCATACACTCGTTGGGTCTCTCTGCTCCGTCCCTTCTGCCTGCCTCTCTCCTTCTCAGGGCTGGCTTGTGTCATGCCCTCGGGCAGCTGTAGAGCAATTAGGCGTGCCTTTTAATCCATTAGCGCCTTAGGCCCCAAAGCAGGCCCTACAACATGTATTTTTCATAAATGTTCCTTTAAAATGTTTATAGGTGGCAACCCAAAGCTCACCATCTCTCACACCAAGAAGGTCGCACAAACAATTAAATCAATTTAAAAACCGAAGGGGAGTCTTTTTCAGGAGGACATAACTCCTCTCCCTAAATACCATCGGTTTAAAGCGCTGTTTGTGTGGACGGTCTCAGAGCGAAGCTGAGTTAAGACTTAATTAAACTGATTTGAGTGTTCATCAGAAGGTGGCCCTAGATTGTAAAGCTCTTGGGGCAGGGGTCTGTCTCTAATTTAATGACTGCTCAGTGCTATAGAATTGATAATAATATCTAAACTAGTTTTAAAAAGGGATTGGCTAAGTTCTTGGGGGATAGGTCCATTAATGGCGATCACTCATGTAGGTTTTGGGGACATAGCTTCTTACGGTTGGGGGCTGGAACAACAGGGAACGGGTTGCCCATTGTGACCTGTTGGGCACGTCTCCCAAGAGAAAGAGATTGGCCGCTGTCAGAGACAGGATGCTGGGCCAGATGGACCACTGGTCTGACCCAGTGAGGCACTAATTATGTTCTTACGAGTTCAACACGGCAGCACAGCAAAATTAATTGAGATACCCCGCAACAGGCTCAGAAGACATCCCACCCACCCCCCGCCCGCCCCAATCTGTTTGAAACAAACAGAAGTATTTTACCAACTCATTGATGACAAACTCATAAAGGAGTGAACTGGTGTGTGGGGAGAACAGATTGATCTCAGAGTGTATGTTTCCCTGACTCTGTGTGCCATAAAAAAGCGCATACGCGACCCTCAGCATCAAGAATAATCCAAGAAGGCGATCCCCCTGCATGGTCAAAGGACCAACAGGGAAATACACCCAATCTCAGTCTTCAAGACACCAGGAAACTTACTACAGTTGATCTTACTAGACAACTCTGGCCAACTTTTGGCTTGTGGGATCAGGTTTGTACCTGGGCTCTGGCAGGGGATTTGGGGATTGTGGGGTGGGGAGGATGCCAAGAAGATGCAGGGCACTTTGCAGTGGGGCAGGACGGTCAGCACTGTGCTCGGGAGGTGGTGGAGACTGCAGCATTGGCGGCATTGCCCTGGGGTAGGGAGGGGAGAGCAGGGCGTTTTTACAGCTGTGAGATACTGGAAAGGCAAGCACGCCACCCTCTGGTTTGGAATCCATTCCCACGACCCCGCGTGCAGAGGCAGTTTGGAGCGTACAGACCTAGCTCTGCCTCCCTGGCCCTCAGCTAGGACCCTAAGCACAAGTTGGCACTGGACAATCCCGTGTTGCCCACTGCAACGTCCCCTTAGCAAGGAAGCAGGTGGGATTGCCGTGCCTGGGTGCCATGTGGTTGGGGTGAGGAGTGATGCCAGGGAAAGTCCAAAAGGTCTCCCTGCTCCCACCCCCCAACATGCCACTTTAGATCCGGTTTATTAGCTGCCGGTACCATGAGACCAAGGTGCTTCTGGCCCGCAGGGGAGTTATAAATGGCCAGGATGGAGCAGATGCCAAAAACCGAAATGAAAAATGGGGGTGGGGTGTTTGCTTTAAAAACTGGATTGACTGGTTCAGTCGGCTACCGGCAGAGGGAACCCTGGGAACAGCGCCCCGGAAACACTCGCCCCTTGCTCCCCTATCTCAGCTGCCAAACCAGCCTGCCCTCTCCCTCCCACCCCCGTCCCACTCTCAACTCCCCTGGATCACCACCACTTCTTACAGACTCCCCAGCCCGGCCTCCAACACGCTATGGATCCCACCCTGTCAGTGCTGTCCCCCACCTCGACTCTCCCAGCGCAGCCAGGCCTCCTCCCTGCCCCCCACTGTCACTTCCTCGGATAACCGCCCCACCGGGCTCTGCTTCCTCACTCCTCCTACCCCCATGCCCTTCACCACACTGCCCGCCCAGCCCCCTGCACCCCAGCTACCCCATGCCCCACTTCTCCCCCCAGTCGCCTCTGCACCCCATCTACTCCTCACCATCCTCCAACCTATTTGCACCCCAATCACCTCGCATTCCCAGCTATACTTCACCTCACTGCTCCCCCAATCCCCCTCTGCACCCACATCTACTCCTCACCCCTGCGTCCCCTTTCACCCCTCAGTTCCCAAGCCCCCTCTCCACCCCAGATAACCTTCGCCCCACTGCTTCTCCAGCCACTTCTGCACCATCCTCTGCATCCCACCCCCTTTTCCAATCCATCTTGCTCCCTCTGCACCCCTCATCTACCTTTCACCCCACCGCTCCCCAGACCCACTCTGCACCCCATAACTTTTCCAGTTCCTTTTGATCTCCTTCACCTCCCTCTCTGCACCCCAAACCCCCTTTGCACCCATTTATCCTTCACCCCACCGCTCTCCCAGCCCCACTCTGCACCGTCCCCTCCCTGCATCCCATTCCCTCTGCACCGCATAACGTTTTGCTCCCCCCCCACTGCCTCCCCCTTTCCCTCTCCCCCCACTGCTCCACGGTACCTGTGGGGGGAGCCATGCTGTGTAGGTCGCTCGCGGTTGCTCACTCACATGGGCTGGTTGAGGAAGCTGGAGCAGAGGATTGTGGGACGGTGGAAGATCAGGTTGGGGGAAGAACGCCTCCAAGTCCGCCCCCCCCGGGCCCTTGGCTGGCTGCACGCGTGCAAGCAGGGCTGCTGTCGCGATTATCTCGATAGCAGGGGCTGGCACTCGGGAGTCGATCCTGCAGAGCCTGGCCCGCGCCCTAAAAAAACAGGAGCAGAGACCAGGAACCGCGGCATTAGTGGCTTTTTAAAATCTCGTGATTTTCAGACAATCTTGAGATATGGGTGATTTCCCTATGGGGAGCTCTGGCTCATGATTTTTGGCGGGGTGTGTGTGTGAGGTGACATTTGAGCAGGCAGAGAAAGCTAGATAAGTGCAGGCGTTGATAACTCTGCTTACCTGGCTTGCCCTGCCTACCTGCCTGGAAAATGTGGTACCCTAAGGGATTGTGAGGGAGGCAGCCAGCCCCTATTTTAGGGGGAAATGCCATGTGCCGGGTCACAAAAGCTCCACAAAACCCCACAGAACCAGCTTCCCAGAACCCCTCTCTCCAGCTCCATAGCGCCCCATGGAACAGACACCCCCCCCATAGAACAGACATCTCCTAGATCCATAGCTCCCCATGGAACAGACCCCACCCCCAGAACAGACATCTCCTAGATCCATAGCTCCCCATGGAACAGACCCCCCCCCAGAACAGACATCTCCTAGATCCACAGCTTCCCAAGGAACAGACCCCGCCCCCCATCCAGTTCCATAGGGCCCCATGGAACAAACACCTGCCCCACAGCGCCCCATGGAACAAACGCCTGCCCCACAGCACCCCATGGAACAAACGCCTGCCCCACCTAGCTCCGTAGCACCCCATGGAACAAACACCTGACCCACCTAGCTCTATAGAGCCCCATGTAACAGATTCCCACCCCATCCAGCTCCATGGAACAAATCCCTTGGATTCCGGGACTCCATCCTTGACTGGTTCTCCTACCTCTCTGACCGCTCAAGGCTCCATCCTTGGCCCGCTCCTCTTCTCTATCTACACCCAATCCCTAAGCAAACTCATTGCCTCCCATGGCTTCCAATACCACCTATACGCTGACGACACTCAACTCTGTCTCTCCACTCCTTCCCTTTCCCCCTCTGTTCAAGCTTGTCTCACCAACTGTCTCTCCGATATCTCTGCCTGGATGTCTCAACGCCAACTCAAACTGAACATGGCAAAAACTGAACTCCTGATCTTCCCTCCCAGTCCTTCTTCTCCCTCTTTCCTGTCAATTGCCATTGACGGAGTCTCCATCCTCCAAGCTCGCAGCTTGGGCTTCATCTTCGACTCGCACCTCACCTTCAAACCCTACATTGCCTCTGTTGCCAAATCCTGCTGCTTCTCCCTCCACAACATTGCCAAGATCTGCCCTTTTCTGTCTGTCTCCTCTGCCAAAACTCTCATCCACACCCTAGCCATCTCACGCCTCGACTATTGTAACCTCCTCCTTGCTGGCCTTCTCCGCTCCCACCTTTCTTAAATCTGTTCAAAACTCTGCTGCCAGCATCATCCACCTAGCCCCTCCCTCTGACCACATGAATCCTCTCCTCTCTCCACTGGCTTCCTCTTCCTGAGCATATTCTGCACAAGCTCCTCGTTTTCACCTACAAAGCCCTTCACAACCTCGCTCCCCCCCTACCTGTCTGCCCTGATCTCCCTCCGAACCCCTGCTTGAGCACTCAGCTCCTCCTCCATCCCCTCCCTCACCCTCCCACGCTCCGCTAACCATTTTCATCCCTTCTCCCTCGCTGCCCCGCACGCCTGGAAAAGTCCCTCCTCAAAACCCACCTCTTCCACTCCGAACTTCTGAACTCCTGGTAAGCATCCCCACCCAGGTTTATCCCCCACCTGTTATCTGCAAACTTCCAATTTACTGTAACCAAGCCAAGAACATATACCTGAGCTCTCGCATCCTCATGAATGTTCGCGTCCCTTGTCTCTCCCTCTGTTCTCCCCTTCCCTGTCTCCCCTCCGCCTGTCTTTAGATTGTAAGCTCTCGACCAGGGACCATATCTATCTTGTTCTTTGTAAGCTCCAGGTACATCGCTGGCACTATATAAATGCTTATAATAATAATAATTAATAATAACTGGATGCACAGAAGGCAAAGGTCTTGTGATTTTTGCACATCTGGGTTTAATAGCCTGGCGTTCAAATTTCTGGCCGTATCCTTAGAGCCAGGGCTTCCAGAATAGGAAGTTCAACATGAGCTTCCACATCTCCTGACCTCAGAATCCCATTTTACAAAAGGAAATTGAGAGACAGTGACATGATGCCTCCCACTGAGGCTGGGATTCAAACCCAGAACTCCCAGCCCAGCAGGCTAGCCACCGAAACACCCACAGAAGTTGGGCGGATAAAAGATGTCATCCAAACTATTTTGTCTCCATCTCACACCATGACAGACTCCCAATGGATGTGTCTGTCTCTTGCAATTTGGCTATAATTTATGGTGCCAATAAAATCTCTTATCAGTTGCTAGATCAGCATCACAAATGTTAACACAAAAGCCACTGGGAAGCAGAAAGCAAATTAAATCTGCTGAAGCCAGAGAAGGATCAGGCCTGCAGGTGCCTTGCCACAGTGAAATGTGCAAAGCAAAAGCAGGCTCTCACCAAATCCAGACTCAGGAAGTGCAAAGTCAATGTGGAAACTCAGAGGAACAAAGGACAAACTCAATTCAGAGAAGAGTAATGGTGCAGTGTGCAAAGTTATGGGGTACAAGGCATCCAGGGGTCAGCCTGCGGGAGCAACAATGCAGAACTCTAGGCTCAAAGTGCCAGACTAGGTCACACCAGTGGCCCATCCAGTCCAGCATCCTGTCTCCAATAATGGCCACCTCTGGTCGCTTTACAATACAATACAAGCTGTCCCGAGTCTCCTTTGGGGGAGAGGGGTGAGGTAAAAATGAACCTATTAAATAAATAAAATACAATAGGGCATAATGGAGTGACCCATTCCCTGCTATTCCCTGCTAACTCACTACAGAGGTTACACCCCCCCCCCCCCACGACCAACTTGACAGATAGCTTTTATTGATTTATTATTATTATTATTATTAATAATAATAATAATAATTATTATTATTGTTTATATAGCACAAGCAATGTAACTGGTACCTTACAATCAACAATTATAGACAGGTCCCTAGCCCAGTGGGCTTACAATCTAAGAGACAAAGGAGAGGCGACGAAGAGGAGGGGAACAGAGGGAGAGACAGGAAAACATCCAAGAACCTATTTAATGGCCTATCTTTTAAGAACTTATCCAGTCCGTTTTCAAATCCAGTTACGCTATTAGTCTTCACAATAGCCTCTGGCAACAAGTTCCTCAAGTTAATTGTACATGGAGTAAAAATGTGCATCCTCTTATTTGTTTTAAATCTACTGCCAATTAATTTCATGGAGTGTCCCCAAGTCTCTTCTCTAAGCTGAAGAGCCCTAACCTATTCAGCCTCTCCTTGAACAGAGAAGACTGATGGAAAGAATTCTTTTAGCTTTTCTGCACTGACCCTATCTTCCTTGAGTGCCCCTGTTCCCCCTAATTGGCCTAATTCTTCTTTCTTTGCTGATCAGACATGGATGAATGAATTTATTTGTGTAGCCAAAGGCCATTACAAGTATTTACAATATAAACACAAATACAAATACACAACATTTAAAAACAAAGAATTTAAAATACATAGAAACCTTGAAACTAAAATCCTTGTGCTGTAATTATGAACCATGCTCGGCAGCATGACAAACTGGGACCCAGAATAAGCACCTCCACACCCAGACTCTCCTTCCTTCCTATCTTTAAGGGTTTACTAATGCTTGCCTTTTCTTAACTGCTGCAGCCAAATATTTTTCTACCTGTAGCGTAATAGAGGGGGACTTGTTATTTAATAACAACTGAATATATGTATCAGATTCCCTACCCAGAAATGTATTTATAATAGGGGCTATTCACTGATTTCAGAGATCCCCATAAAACTGACAGTGCAAAACTATATGAGCAACAGTCTCCACCGATTTGGAGCCACACGGGCTTCAATCGGAATATGGTATCCCCTTGTATCTCCCCTCTAAAAGTGCAGATGGCAAAGAATTAAACCTAGCCCAGGCAAGAGTTTTCCAAACATTTAAACTAGGTAAGGTGTCAAAATAAGGCATTGGTGCTGGGAATGGGTTCATAATGGAGAAATAGAAAGCTGTCGTTGAAGCTGAGCTTATGGTTACATGTGCTTGTTGGGCAACGTCCAATAACTGCTGCCTGACTACTTTCTTTGCCTTCTTAAATCCCAGTGATAGAAGGAATACAGAGGAAAAGCCCAATGACTGTACCTTGGCTTGGACCAGTAGAAACCACTGACAAGGTTTTTTATCCTGCGGTACCAATATGGATATGGGAAAAGTTAATGGAAATAACAACCACAACCAATAGGAAATAGTTAAACACCACACTCTGGCTCTGACAGGAGGGAGCCCACATTCCATAGGTAAAACTACATTAGGAACACACCGAGGGACTAACAACAAGGCCGGCCCTAAGAAATTTGGATTGAACGATTTCCAGTGCATCAGCTTTCCCCAGGGCCCAGAGTTGCGCGCCAAACAGAGTTGCGATAGACACTCCTTAAGAACTCTAAAGACTGGAGTAACCAAGTGCCCCCCTCTAGTCCTGAAAAAAATGCACAATGGCAGAGGTACTTTTATTAGCTTTGGCAATAGAAGCCTGCAGGTGAACCATACAACTACCAGAGGCCTGAAGGCAGATACCTAGGTAGCAGAATGATTTAACTTGTTCAATTAAATGTTCATGCATATACCATCTGTGCTGAGTCCTATTTTTGGAAAACACTAAGACTGTAGTCGTCTCACTGTTAATTGTTAATAAATCATACTTGCAATAGGTTGAGAAGGAATCCAATTGCCTTCACAGCCCCACCTGTGTTAGAGACAGTAGTACAGCATCATCTGCATAGAGAAGGCATGCCACTGACAAATTCCCAAGAGATGGGGTGGTTACATGGGGCCCTTAAATGGTCCACAAGATAATTCAAATATAAGTTAAACAGTGTGGCGGCCAAAATACAACCCTGTCTAACCCCCACAAATGTATTAACAGAGTCCGACAAGAGCCCCCTTGAATCCAATTGTACCCTAAGAGAAATATCCTTATACATCTCTGGCATGAGAAATAAAAGACACCTTCAATGGTTCCGTTCATTCCTCTCGGGGAGAAGCCAGCGGGTGGTGCTGGGAGCGGAAACATCTTGCCCCCGTGCTTTGTCCTGCGGCGTTCTGCAGGGTTCCATTCTGTCTCCATTATTATTTAATGTTTATATGCAGCCTTTGGGGGAGGTCGTGAGAGGGTTCGGGGTGCGATGTCACCAATATGCTGACGATACTCAGCTGTACCTCTCTTTTTGAGCTGAACCAGACCCTGCTGTCTCATTGCTATCCTAGTGTTGTGGAGGCCGTGGCGGAATGAATGTAGCAGAGCAGACTGAAGCTCAACCCCGATAAGATGGAGGTGATGGTGGTGGGGAGAGCGAGGGAGGTGTCGGCCCCCCTGATTGGGGGGGGGGGTTTCGCCCTCCTGTAGCTCAACAGGTCCGGAGTCTGGGGGTGGTGCTGGATGCAGATCTCCGCCTGGAACAGCAGGTAGAGGGGGTGGTGAAAGCTGCCTTCCGCCAATTGTATCTGGTGTGGAGGTTGCGTCCGTTCGTCTCTGGCCAGAACCTGGCCTCCCTCGTCCATGCCTTCGTCACCTCGAGGCTGGACTACTGTAACGCGCTCTATGTGGGGCTACCCTTGTTCCTGGTTCAGAGGCTGCAGCTAGTGCAGAATGTGGCGGCCCGCCTCCTTTCGGGGACGGGTTGCTGGGACCACATTACACCGGTGCTCCGGGCTCTGCAGTGGCTGCCAACAGCGTGCCGAGCCAGGCTCAAGGTATTGGTGTTGATTTATAAGACCCTTTACGGTCTCGGCCCCTCGTACCTCAGGGATCGCCTCGCCCTCCACGCCCTAGAGCGGCTCCTTCAGTCTGCCGGGGTTGCCGTCTTGGAGATCCCCTGTGTTAAGCGGGGGGCCACAATGGAGAGGGTATTCTCGGTGGCCGCGCCGTGCCTTTGGAATTCTCTCCCGGAGGAAGCTTGCCTGGCCCCGAGCCTTTTAACATTCCGGCGAGTTTGTAAAACCTGGCTGTTCGCCTGGGGCTTTGGGGAGGGTGGGTTAGTGGGGTTTTATCCCCCTACCCTTCTTTATTATTCTTTATTATTTTTTGTCCTTTCCCTGTTTTATTTGCAAGATTTTTATAGCCGTTTAAAATGTTTTTAAGGCTGTTTTTAAAAAAAAATAATAAAAAAAAAATTGTTAGCCGCCCCTGCTTGCAGGAGGGGCAGGGTATAAATGTATTAAATAAATAAATAAATGTACAAGACAGTTTATGCCAAAGCCACTCTTTAGGCATAAGGTCAAACACTGCCTTTAAATCAATAAAGGCAGCATATAATATGCCCTGGGTAGACAATGATTTTTCAATCAAGTGGGTAATTACAAAACTGTGGTCAGTTGTGGAGCGACTTGGCCTAAATCCTGCCTGTTCATCATGCAGAATATTTTTCTGGACTATCCACTTCTCTAACTTCGAGGCCAAACGTTTCACATATCATTTGCTAACACCACTAACTAGACTAATGGTCTACAATTTCCTGGGATTGATCTATCACCCTTTTTATATATGGGGATAATTGCTGACGCCCAGTTTAAGGGGAACTTTGCTGATCGATCAGATAATGGATGTAAATTTCATAGCTTAACAAAATGTCCAGATTCAGAAGCTTCATTTCTCTTTGAGGTAGTCAAGGAAATAATAGAATGAAGTTTAAAGTTCAGGCTAAGGCTCTTTTTTGCTATTTCCTTTTGTTAAAAACTAAACAGACCCTATTACTTCAGAACCGTTACCCAACTGCTGAGTATTTTTCACAGCAATAGAGACAAAGTAGTAAAATGATATCTTTTACTGGACCAAGGTATGCAAGCATTCAGATCTTGCAGGGTCCTTCGTCAGGCAGGTCTGGTGTTACAAAATGAAGAAACAATGCCAAAGCAGAGGTGAAGGCCCTTTCACACAGACACTCTTGACTGATAAAATGGGTGTTACATTTTATTATACAGGGTGCAGGGCTGCAGGTGTGCGTTATGGGTGCCCTGCAACATGTATAATAAAATGTAACACCCATTTTATCAGTGTTAGAGTGTCTGTGAAAAGGGCTGTATAAAGTACCGGGGGATGTGCCCATGGAACTCAGATGGAGGGGAGAGGGAGAGGAGAATGAGGTAGGGAAGAGGTGTCAATACAAAATAAGAAATACAGCAATGTAGTAGCTATTGCTAGTAAATAACTAAAGTACCTTTAACTGTAGACAATGACAGGATAAATGGGGGGTACTTACCCAGGGGATTCAGGGAATAGGGAAAAGCACAGACCCCCGGTGGGGGGGATGTTGGGCAAGGAATTGGGGGTACTCACCCAGGGGATTCTGGGAGTGGGGGGGATGTTGGGAGGGGAATTGGGAGTACTCACCCAGGGGATTCTGGGAGTGGGGGGCACAGACTCCCTGGGGGGATGTTGGGAGGGGAACTGGGGGTACTCACCAGGGGATTCTGGGAGTGGGGGGCACAGACCCCCAGGGAGGGATGTTGGGAGGGGGGCACAGACCCCCCCCCAGGGATGTTGAGAGGGGAGGCTTGGGGGGGGCACTCACCCAGGGGATTCTGGGAGTGGGGGGGCACAGACCCCCCCCAGGGATGTTGGGAGGGGAGGCTTGGGAAGTACTCACCCAGGGGATTCTGGGAGTGGGGGGCACAGACTCCCTGGGGGGATGTTGGGAGGGGAACTGGGGGTACTCACCAGGGGATTCTGGGAGTGGGGGGCACAGACCCCCAGGGAGGGATGTTGGGAGGGGGGCACAGACCCCCCCCCCCAGGGATGTTGAGAGGGGAGGCTTGGGAGGCATTCACCCAGGGGATTCTGGGAGTAGGGGGGCACAGACACCACCACCCCCGAGATGTTGGGAGGGGAGGCTTGGGAGGCACTCACCCAGGGGATTCTGGGAAGGGGGCACAGACCCCAAAGGATTCTGGGACTGGGGGGGACACTAGACTCCAAGAGAAGCTGGGAATGGGGGAGCTGAGGGAGGTTGTGGGAGCAGGGGGGCTATGCAGGGGACATCAGTCTCCAGGAAGGGAGGCCGCCCCTTATCCCCCTTCCCCCACAATGCAATGTTGCTGTCACTACGTCTCGATGGTTGAAACCTCACGCTGCCAGAACGCGTTTCGTCACTATCCCAAAATGCACCGTTTCCTTGCAATGACTCAGTCACTTCCGGCCCTAGCCCCGCCTCAGTGACAGCTGGAGGAAGGCGCATGCGGAAAGGCAGCGGGTGACGGTGGAGGTGGACGGGGCGGGTGTCATGGCGCCTGCGCAGTGGAAAGGAGCGAGCGCCGGTGGAGAGGGGGCGGGTCTTGGTGCGCATGTGCAGTGTGGTGTTGGCTGTGGTGGGGGTGAGAGCCGCGTTGAGGCGCCTGGTAAGCGCGGGGGGAGAGACGGGGCAGGGCTCGGCTTTCTTACAGCGGGGGTGAGTGGTCCCACCTACCCCCCGGGGTCCCCGTGTTGGGGGGAGGGGCAGCTCCTCCTTCCCTAAGGGAGCAGTGAGTGGGGGCCATTGTCTGAGAGCAGCCCCCCCCGGGCAGCCTGTGTTTGTGACAGGGCCCCCAGGCGGGGGAGGGGTTTCCAGCGCCCCCCACGGTGGGGTAGTCGGTCCCCACCTCCCCCGAGGGAGCAGTGACGGTCTGTTTGGGAGGAGCCCCTTTCTCCAGTGCTCCAGTGTGGGGGGGGGAGGCTCCCCTCCCCGTGGGGCAGCCCCCACCTCCCTATTTATGGTGTCTGGGGGAGGGGGCAGACCCCCCTCAAACAGGGAGAGGTTTCCAGGGTCCCCCTACTATGGGACAGTCCGGAAGGAAGTGTGTGTGTGTGGGGGTGTCCATTTGGGGGGGAAGATCTTCCCTCCAATGTGCCCCATATGTGTGAAGGGCTCTGGGGCAGTGCCTTGTGTTCCCGTGGAGGGGGAGGCTCCAGGGGGCAGCCCGGCCCGGCCCCCACCTCCCCCAAGGAAGCTGTAGGGGAGGGGCACTATTGTCTGGGAACAGCCCTTCCGTTCCTTTTTCGAGGTATCTTGTGGTTGAGGGAGGGGCTAAGCACAGGAGAGGTCCCCACAATAGTGCAACCCTACTCCATTTGTGGGGATCTGTTGTGTGAAAGCAGCCTCTCCCTCTTCTGGGTATCCTGTGTTTGGGAGAGGGGACAAGGCTCTCTGGCAGGTGAGGGGTTTGCCGTCCCCCACCACCATGGGGTAGCCCCGACATCCCCCAAATATGTGCTAGCTTCCCCTATGAGCGAGGGTGGCTCTGAGCCATGTCCCTGTATTCCTGCCAAGGGTGGAGGAGGGCTAGGGATCCCCGCCATGGGGCAGTCCCATCTCCCCCCCCAAGGGAACTGTGGTGGGCATTGGGGGATCCTATCCAGTGCTCCCCCTATGAGTGAGGGTGGGACTCTGTGGCTGGTCCCTATATTCTTGAGAGGGAAAGCGTGGGGGGGGTTTCTCCATGCTCTCCTGCAAGTGTGGTGGTTATGAAGGGAGCAGTCCCCCACCCCCAAACCCATCAGAGTGTGGGAACTCTGGGGCAGGGCCTTTTATTCTTGGGGGTAGGGAGGATTTAGGGGTGAAGTAGCCCCACCTTCCCCAGGAGGAAAGTTTTAATTGGGCCCATTATTGTCTGGGAGCAGCTCCCTTCTTTGAGGGGAGGGGTTACATTCTCTTATGGACAGAAGTTGTTGGATCTTTTTGGAAAGAGTATACCACCCCCCCCATGCCCCCCTGCAGGTGAGGGAGCTCTGGATCAGGATCTTGTATTCCTGAGGGGGGATGATCCACCCTGTCCCCAAGATCGCAATGGGGGTGGGTGGGTATTGTTTCTCATGTCCAGTGCACTCTTTTTGAGGAGAAGGGAAGAACTGAGGGCAGGGCCTCACTGGGTATGGGGGGGATTGGGTGTCCTCCACCATGGGTCAGCCCCTGCCTCCCCCAAAGGAGCAGTTTCCCTCATATTCCCTGAGTGAGGGGGCTTTAGGGGCAGGACCTTGTATTCCTGAGTAGGGGAGGCTCTAGGGGTCCCCTGTCTGGGGCGGTCTCATCTACCACAAGAGGACAGTACGTAGGGCCTATTGATTGGGAGCTAACCCTCCCCTCCTTTAGGACAACCTAGGGGAGGGGACTGTGGCCAGTTGGGGCTTCTATGAATCCCCCACAGTGATGCAGCTCCCCTTAAGTGTGTTCTGTTGGGGAGGGTGGCCCAGGGGCGGAGTGGCCATGGGGCAGGGCTCCTTATGGTTGATGGGGTGTGGGTGAGCAGTCCTTGTTTCTTCCAGAGGAGAGGGAGGTGTCAAGGGGTAGTGGAGTGGGCAACCTGATCCTCTCCTGGCACCCAAAAGTAGAGACTCGAATGGCTGGGTGGGGAGGGGCAGGACCTCAGGGCACTATGGGGTAGCCCCAATGAAGGTGTAGGGGATGGGGTCCACCTTTGGGTGCAGCAGCTCGGGGTATTTTATTGACAGGGTGATTATCAACCATCTTCTTCCACCCCCTGGTTCCTAGAGATCCATGCTGTTTCCTGTCTGCCAAGCCTTGTTCCTGATGCGGGGAGGAGGAGGAGGAGCAGGGAGGCTTTTGCCTCCTGGAAGGTTGGGAAGTGCAGGGGGGGTGGGAGGGGCGCTTGGCTTAGTGATTTTTCTCTTCGTGTCACATAATCCAGTTCCATAGCACGTGGTGTCCTACACAAGACCAGGTGAGACAGGAGTCCGTTCTGGCCTTTAAGGCTCTTCCCGGAGTTTACCTGAATTATTGAAGGAGCAGCTGCTTCTGTAAAAGGGCTGGGACATCTGTGAGTCTTGAAGATTAAAAACTGCCTCTTCCATTCCAGAGAAATGCACCGTGGTGCATTTTAATTAGTGCATTTCAATCACTGTGCTGCCCTTTGAATTTTCCCACCCAGGGGCCACTCTGAAAATTAGTACAAGCTCTGTAGGCTGGGTAGGAGTTGGGGGCAGGGATCCTCATGGATCTGAGCCAGGGATCCATCCTTTGTCCTTGAGTGCATGCCCTCATCTCCGCTCCCTTCCTCTGAGCTCAGTCTTACAGTGCTTAAGCGCAAGGGCAGACTCCGTAGGCCAGATCCAAAAAGTGGAGAGGGACCAAATTTAAAAAAAACACCACCACCACCACAAAAAACCAGCCACAGGCTTCTAACTCTCAGAAAAGAGCTTGATAAATTATGTATTATAATTGTATGTAGAGGGGGTGGGGAGAATTAATATATATGATGTTTTTCTTATGTTGTATTGTGGAAAGGACTCACTTCCTGGTGAGAGCAGGAAGGAATGAGGGGGTGAGAAGGACTCCTTCCCTGGTGGCAGCAGGAAAGGAGTGTGAGGAGGGCAGAGTAATGGAGACTGAAGGCGGGTTTGGTAGATATGACTTTAAGTTATTCTTTAAGAATGTGGGGGTGTATTTTTGTGGCTCTTGTTGACCATATTGTATTTTTGTATATTGTGTTATGAGTTGTTTCATTTTTGTTGTGAGCCGCCTCGAGTTGCCTGCGGCAAGAGAGTGCGGGGTACAAATAAAAAATGAAATGAAATAAATAGCTGACAG
Source organism: Sphenodon punctatus (assembly GCA_003113815.1). Lineage (NCBI taxonomy): Eukaryota > Metazoa > Chordata > Lepidosauria > Sphenodontia > Sphenodontidae > Sphenodon > Sphenodon punctatus. The sequence continues at coordinate 2,600,389 of QEPC01010893.1, forward strand.
CTGCCTTGGTTTCCTTGAAAGCAAAAGTGTGTGTGTGGACAAGCCTGACATTCCCCCGCTACCTTCTTCCCTAGGCACCCCAGCGACAGGTGCTGCCATAGGCCCTTAGAGTAGATATTCCCAAACCCTCAATTGAGAAGCCCTATAGCATGCTCCCATCCGCAGAGGCAGTCGTGGATCTTAATATACTTTGCCGTCTTGGGGTGGCAGATATCTAAGACCCAAAATAGAGTCATGTAGGTGAAAGGTGTTAGAGCCCCTGCCTTACCCAGGAGAAGAGCCTTTGGGTGTAGATGGGGCTGTCACCTCAATTCCAGCCATTCACACTGATCAGAGACAAGACGTGAATGCAGGGTAGTGCAGGGTGTCTGCTTTTCTGGATCTGGGACTTACAGCAGTTCCTGTTCCATTTCAAGAGAGCTGATTTCAGGGAAACACAAGCGTTATTTCCCCCATCCATGGTGGTATTAGTTGGAGTAAAAATGGAGTAGATTATTTAGTTGGAGTATAATTGAAATTGTTCGTTTTTATTCATTTGCCTTAACTATGAATTTAAAACCTTGTTTTTTAAATGTTGGAATTCCTGTTTCAGTTTAGGAGAGTGATTCCAGGGGGGGACAAGTGTTATTTCCCCCATCCATGGTAAAGGGCAGTCCTTGTACCAACAGGGCCTTCGATTGACAGATGGAGGCGTTTGTTCCTGGGTGGCGCATGATCTCATCCCATGTTTATACATGGACTATGACTGAGAAATGTGCCTTGTGCTGAAGTCAAGGGGGGGGAAGACTTTCCTATGTTGATATGAATTATTGATATAGCACCAGCAATGGACCTGGTACTGAATAATCATTTGTTAGAGACAGGTTCCTTCCCCGAGGGGCTTACAATTTAGAAGAGAAACAGGAGGGGAGACAAAGCAGAGGGGAACATAGGGAGGGACAGGGAGACATTCACAAACTTGTGTTGCAGGTACCTATGCTCAGCTTAGTTACAGTTAATCTAGATTCACAATGCTTCTCAAACTTTTTTGAACTATGGCTCCCTCTGCACTTGTCTGTGGTAAATGAGGACCGTACTTTCACGTGGAGATCTCTCTTCCTCTCCCCCTTCCCATTGCTTCACCTTGCGTCTCCTCCCCCTTCCCCTTGCTTCTTTTTCCATTGCTTCTCCTCCCCCTTCCCCTTGCTTCTCCTCCCCCTCACGTCTCCTCCCCCTTGCTTCCCCATCCCTTGCTTCCCCTCCCCTCGCTTCCTCTCCCCCGTCCCCTTGCTTCTCCTCCCCCTTGCTTCCCCTCCCTCTCCCCCTTATTCTCTGGTCACCTCCCCCCCTCCCTTTGCCACCCTATTATTTTGGAGATTCCACCTAACTATAAGAGAGGAGGTAGATGTTTTCCAGTTGAAGTCTTTCTAGTGCCCCTTCCCCCAAGAATACCTTCCTCGCTCCCCAGTTTGAGAACCACTGTTCTAGGGGAGACAGGGGGAACCTAGGGAGAGACAAAGATACATTCAGGTAGTTGAGAAGTTGCAGGTGCAATTGATGAGCTTAAGTTACAGTGGAGAAAGGGATCTTGAATGAAAGGTAGTAGACATATGAACAGAAGCTACCTCCCCATATGACTGAGGGGAGTCCTTCAATCACTGGTGCGTTCTTCCCCCTCTGTAGTTCTGGGAGTAGCTGTGAATGGGCTTCCTTTGGTGTAAGTAACATGTCCCTGCAGTGCAGTGCTCGACACCCCCCCCCCCCAGGATAAAGATACTTTGAGGGAGCTTCCCCCCACAGAAGTGTCCTCGTATTTATCTGTATGTCTCATATCAGGTTTCAGGGCTACCCGGGGAGACACTGTTGCCCCGAGATTATACTGAGTTAGGCATAAGCCCTCAGGCAGGGACCGTGTCTATCTTATTTTCTGTAAAGTGCCAGGTACATTGCTGGCGCTATATAAATGTTTATAATAATAATAATAATAATAATAATAATAGGTGTTCTTTTTGCCTTAGGGCATTCACACGATTGCACAAGTGTTTCCAGAAGCAAACCTTCCCAGAAGCACCCTTACCACAGAGTGAACAATTCTGGGGTATCTTCTGCATCCTAGGGACAGAGCGACCCCAGGAGGCAGAAGATAGTGTGAACGCTTGGTGTCAACTTAACCTGACGTTAGGCGCTTGACAGCAGGTAGGGGTGGGGGGCTGGACCTCTGGAGACCAAATATAGCCTGCAGCTAGATTTCCAATTCCTGCATCTGGCCCTTGAATCTAGCCTAGGGGTGGGGAATCTTAGGCCCGGAGGCCAAATGCAGCCTGTGGCTACTCTTTATTTGGCCCTTTTCTCATTCCTCGGTCTGGCGTCTATATCCACTTTTGGCCTCCAAGCACTGAAAGACTCCGCTCAGGGGAAGGGAGCAGAGATAAGGGCACGCACACAAGGGGAGGGGACAGAAATCTATGACCTTGAGTCCTCTCTGATTTTCTGGTGTGTGTGGGGTCTTGGCGAGTTAAATTCTCTAATACTGCTTTGAATTTCTGTAGCTTTCTCCACTCTTGGATCTTGATCCCCTGTTCCTTGCAAGAAGAGCAGTTAACAGAGGACTTTTCCAACACAAATCATTTCTCCCCAGAGAGGCTTCCCTTTCTTTCAGTGTTCACATGCTGCTCTGCTTTGGATCCGAGAACTGGAATATCTAACCGAAATCTCCCTTGCTGTAATTTAAACCCGTTCTCTCTTCTACGACAGAGAAGACCAAATGTTCACCCTCGTTTTTGTGACATACTTTTAAGATAGTTGAAACCCAGCCTGGCTGTCATTTATTTAGCGGCATGGTTGGTTTTTTTTAAGTTGTCCCTTCTCTCCCAACAGATTTTTATTTTTAAGGGGGGAAAAAATTGCAGCAAGAATTCTCTCAGTGACCCAAAATGGCGGACAAGAAGCGCCTTGCTTACTCCATCATCCAGTTCCTACACGACCAGTTACAGAACGGTGGCCTCTCTCCTGATGCCCAGGAAAGCTTGGAAGGTGAGTGCCTGCACATCCTTTCCTAGAGCCATGCTGCTGAGCCTCTGCTCTGCATCTTGGGATCTTACGACAGATGCCCCAGTACCCGCCACCTCTTCAGTTTGGAGGATCCTATGCTGATTTTTGTACTGAAGCTAGTGCTGGGTAATTGGAGCGCCAATGATGAAGGCCGGGAGGTGTTTGAATTGGAAGCATCCCCTCCCTGCTTTACTAAAAGGTTGCTAAGAGCAGCCCCTCCCACTGCCCCTGATCAGCCTGGGTAGATCCCAGTGTTCTGACAGCACAAGGGAATGAGGAGGACAACTCCCCCTGATACCATGTGACCTCCGTCACATGCCCAGTCATCTTTCACGCCTTAACAGCAGAGTCAGTGGCTGAGGTGTTGGACTTGGATCTAAGAGACCAGGGTTCAAATCCCGTTGCAGCCATGAGCTTGCTGCATGGCCTTGGGCAAGCTGCGCTTTCTCAGCCTCAGTTCCCCTGTCTCTAAAATTCGTCTCCCCACCCTTGTCTCTCTTAGATTGTAAGCTCATGGGGCACGAACCTGTCTAATTGACTGTATAGCACCAGGTACATTGATGGTGCTATACAAATACTTAATAACAATAATAATCATTGCAAAGCGCTTTGGATGCTGAAAGGGCAAAAGGACTGAGAAATAACATTTTTTTAGCACTTTTCCTGTTCAAAGCATTTTACAACCCGTCTCTAGTTTCCCCCTCCCAACAGCCCTGTACGGGAGGTCGTTGTTCCCATTTTAGAGATGGGGGAACTGAGGCTAAGAGAGAGTGACTTGCCCAAGGCCACCCAGTGAGTTCATGGCTAAGATCAGATTTGAACCCTGATTCCTAAGATCGAAGTCCAGCACCTAGCCACTAGGCTACAGTGGTAAATAAATAAGTTACTGATCAAGTAATGGTTTGGGAATGCTGGCAACAGGCCTAGCCAGCTGATGGGGAATTTGTGGAGCCCTCGAGCACACTCACTGTGCTGCTCACCCATGTGGATGCCTCGCATACACACGCTCTCACTGCCAGTGTGTTTTGCTGCAAATTCTACAGCAAAGAGCCCCCAAAGCTTCTCCAGACCAGGGAGATCTAGGAACACTAGTGTAAATGGCTGTGAATTCAGCACTTCCCAAATGACCTGCCCCTGCAGGAATGTTGCTAAAGCAGTGGTTGAGGTATGCCGTCCCTTGGCTGTATCGATATTCTGTCCCTTTCCTGAATGTTGTTTACGTGGGAACTGGCCTTGCAAGTCACATTGCAGAGTCTCATTAAGTCTGTTGACAAAACAGAAGCATGTGTTGGTGCTTGTGCCAGCTGGGAAGCTTGCCTTTGATTAGCCAAAGAGGCACTATGATCCTCTGGCTGTTAACGTGCCGGCACTAACTCATTTACTTCGTTGGGACTCTTGCTGGTGCTATAAATGGTCATGCACTTACAGTAATAGAGCGAGGGGACACTCTGTGAAATTGGCAGCAGACATAAAACAAAGTGTTTTTTCTCTCCATGCACGATTATCTTGTGGAACTTGTTGCCAGAAGATGTGGTCAAGGCCAGTGGCATTGCTGGGTTTTAAAAATAAGGATTGGATACGTTTTTGGAGGGAAGGTTCATTCAAGGCTGTTGGCCAAGTGAGTTGGGGGGAGACAACCTCTGACTGTCGGAGGCTGGGAGTGAACAGCAGGGAATGGATTGTCCCTTGGTGACCTGCTGGGGACCTCTTGGAAGTGACTGAGACTGGCCACTATTGGAGACAGGATACTGGGCTGGATGACTCATTGGTCTGACCCAGTGTGGCACTGACTATTATTATAAGGAAGATCTGCACCCTACATCTTCCTGTTCAAGCATTCCCATTGGATGGCACACTTTTGCTCTATCTGCTGTTAAACTTAGTGAAAGAGAGAGCGTCCAAGGCGTTAGATAAAACTCTGGATACCTGGATTTAGTTCCCTGCTCTGTCATGGGCAGCATGATCCTCCAGCAGCTGGCACTTAGCATGGGCACAAGTTTCATTCACACTAGTCCCCATCCCTTCCTTCCTTAGTTGCAATCCAGTGCCTGGAGACAGCCTTTGGGGTGTCCATGGATGACACAGACCTGGCCGTGTCCCAGACGCTCCCTGAAATTTTCGAAGCTGCTACAGCTCATGTGAGTTTCTCCTTGCTTGCTAAAGATGTGTGGGTCCTGGGAACATTTAACCTGGTGGAAAAGCTTCAGATCCCGCTCTGCCTCTATTGGGGAAATCCAAAACTGGTGGCAGCATTTAACTCCTGAATCTGCTGCAGTGTCTTGGGGGTGGGAATTGCAGCCCTGGTTTATAGTAATTGCTAACTAAAAAGCATGGCCTTTCTTCTTCCCCAGGAGCCCCACCATGTCAGAACCAATTCTGTGCCGGTCACCCCCTCGGAAGAAGAGACGGCTGAAGCTGAAAGACTTAAGACCGAAGGTATAACCCCTTAATTGGGCTGATGTAGGGGCTGGAGAGAGAGAACACCAGCCTCATTCACAAAACGCCCTCTCGTAGTAGGGAGTGCCCCAAACCCACATTCTGAGTGTTGTGTGAAACCCTTACCGCTGCCTGTGCTCTTTGATGATCTCTCGTTCCCTGCCACTGGTGCAAGGGATGGGCTGCTGAAATGTAGGGGAATCGGCAGCTGTGTGAATGCGATGCTACGAGGCAAGGTGAACGCAGGTTGAGGGTGTTGTGTGAACAAGCTACAGGACAAGATAAAGGTGGACTGAGGGGGAGGGTGTTGTGTGAAGTTTGGGTTGGGGGTGCTTCATGGGTGCAATTGGGGAAAAGGAGTATCCAGATCATGGGTCTATCCCCTCTCCTTGCGCTCTAATCTCTGCCCCCTTCCCCTCAGCTCAGTCGTTCAGCGCTTGAGATTAGGAACTGGAAAGGGGCCAAATAAAAACTAGCCATTGGCTGCATTTGGTCCCTGGTCCCGAGGATTCCCACCCCCTGCTCTAGCTCTATACAGCCCGGCTAAGTTAGCACCCAGGGACTAGAGCTGCAACCAGGCACACACAGGAATCAGGGTTCCCAAATTGATCCGGCCCCATTTGGGCACCATCGATGCTCTAACGGGACCTGACGGGCAGCTCGATTGTGTCGGCTGACCTTTGAAAGTGACAGGGCCAGGCCCAGCCTCAGCAACCCGGGCTGGGTCCTGTCACTTCGAAAGGCCTCCCCCACACGGCACCTCTCAGCTGTGAGGCGCTAGGGGGTGGGGGGGAGCCCTGGCTGGCTTTTTAATGTGACAGGATGCGGCTTGGCCGCATTTTATATTTATGTCATTTTATATATATGTAACATATATAAATGTTGTGGTGTGCGTGTATGTATAAAAACCATGAAGCCAGACATAAAATACATTCTTAACCCTACCTATTAAATGCCTGGCCAAACAAGGAAGTCTTACAATCCGTATGTCAGAGGTGGGGGACGCCTTCGCTCTGCCTGGTCTCTCCTGTCGTTCCCATTGTTCTTGTTACACTCGCTCTTTGTTCTTCTTTGCTACTTTTCTGTTTAGGAAACGACCAGATGAAGGTGGAAAACTTTGAAGCTGCCGTGTTGTTCTATGGCAAAGCAATTGAACTGAATCCGTCGAACGCAGTGTACTATTGTAACAGGTACTGACTTCATGGAATTGGGTTCCTACATTTTGATCCTGCCTTCCTTATTTCTAGGTGATCCAAACATGCAAAGGATGAGAGGGGAAAAGAGACTGAATTCTGCCTGTATCGCATAATCCCCTAACAAGTATATTGAAGCGAGGAGGTGTTCTCTTTGGGGAGAAACAGGGGATTGTCTTTCCTTCCTTTGTGGCAGGTTGAGGAAGTATGAATAATACTACGGTAAAGAGCAAGGATGCCTTCCGTAGAGAGAGGGCACTTTCTATCCTGAAATCAAAGAACTGGAAGAGTTGGAGGGAACCTCCGGGATCGTTTAGTCCAGCCCTCTGGATACCCTGTACCTAAAGCATCCCCGACGAATGTCTATAAAGTCTCTGGACAGATGACACACAGCTGGGAGTGGTAGCAAACCCCATGATAGGGTGTTAACAAATGAGGTGGTAGTCCACACCAGGTGGGTGTCCACCTTTCTGTTAGGCGTTCACCCCCACCAGCCATCCTAGCCACCCCTCGCAGCAGGGTCTTGAAGAATATGGAACCCACCATACAGGCGAATGCAGGCTAATGTGCGCCCACGTGTCTGCGTCCCTTCAGTTAGGTTGCATGCCGCACCTCTGCGTGTACGGGTCTGTCAACACCATAGAGTCACGGGTGAAAATCCTAGAGTGTCCAAGGAGCAACCACTTCCTACCTCTCTCTTGTGCTCGCTGGGGTTGTGTCTGGGAGCTGCCTGCAAGCAAGCGCATGAAATACACGCCATGGGGCTGACGGTTTATTAGACTGGACATGCTAACCGGGGGTGTGTGTTAGGGTTAGGGGGAGGGGAGGGGTGTTGCGCAGACCAAACATGGACTCCAGCATGCTGTTGTCTTGTTTTTCCACCCGTAGAATTAGAATTTTTAAAAAATCTGGATAGATTGGAAATCTTGGCTGAAATTAATAAAGTTTGAATTCAGCTAAGATAAGTGTAAAGTTCTGCATTTGGGGCAGAAAAATCAAATGCAGAAGATGGAGGATAACTGACCTGTCAGCAGCAAGTGTGAAAAAGGTCTAGGGATTGTGGCTAATCAGAAACTGAACAGGAGTCAGGAGTGGGATCAGGCTGCAAAAAAGGCTAATGCCATTTTGTCACAGGAAGTAACCCTTCCTCTCTCTCCTGCACTGGGTACACCTCACCTGGAGTATTGTGTTCAGTTTGGTCATCTTATTTTAAGGTAGACATTGACAAATTGGAGCAGGTTTGGAGGAGGATGACAGAGTGTCTTGAAAGCAAGTCTTTTCGGAATGGTTGAAGGAACTGGTTAAATTGGTTAAAGAGCAGGGGAAACTGCTTTACGGTCAGATCTGTGCGGCAATGGAACAGTCTGCCTAAGGGTGTTGTAGGATCTCTGTCGGTGGAGGTGTTGGAGAAGGGGGCTGGATGTAGCTGTTGTCATCCTGCATCAAAGCAGGGGGTAGAACAAATGCCCCTAAGAGTCCCTTCCAACTCTGATTCTTTTATTGAAAACCTTCAGAGGAAGGAGGTTCCACAATATCCCTAGGCAACTTGTTCCACTGCTGAAAGGTTCCGATAGGAAAGATTTCCTGATTATTTATTTGTTTTAGATTTTGAACCCATCTTTCCTTGAAGGCTGAGGATGTTTTACAACATAAGTGGGTATATATAAACGGACACTTAAGAATACCCAACAATAAAGCCTGAATTCTTGTTAAACCATTCCCTGAACCCTATCCCCGCCTGCTAAAAGCTTGGCCAACCTAACCCGTTGTATTCTAGACCTGTGATCGTCTTTGTGGCAAGATGCAAGTTGCTCCAGACTAGAGCTGAAATGGGAACCTGTTTTGATACCTGCGGGTAATATCTGCATTTTGGGGTTCTGTTTCAGGTATCCGAATCGATACCCGAATACCATTTGAGTACTCAACAACAACAAAAAAAACGAAAGAGATTTCAGTTGTCGTTTTTCAAGTATCCGAAATTAACCCAAAATAATACCTGAAAAATTTCCAAAATAGGGACGAAATTGGTATTTCGTTATACCAGTTGCCCCAATCAAAAACAGTCTCAGGTACTGAAAAGTACCCAAATTATTCAGTTCGATTCAGGTACTTGAAATTCAGCGGGCGTCTCCATTGTTGCAGCTCTGCCCCCAACCCTATCTTTGTTCAGCGCTGCAATGCAGCTGGCGCTGGCAGGGATTGGAGCTGGGCCCCGCAGCTAAAGCTGCTAGGGGACCATCTGGGATTATAGCAGCCCTTCTCGGTCCCAGCTGAGATCAGGGCCCGGTCGATCTGGTAAGATAGTCCCTGCCTTCTAAATCTCACAGTCTTAAATAGAGAAAGGCAGAAAAAGGGGAGAGGAAATGGTCAGCCGTGAATTACTTGCCTAAGGTCACTCAGCAGAGATGAGCACAGACAGGGCCTTGCGTATTTTTAAGTTATTTTTTGAAATTCTGCAGCCCCAGATCCTGTGAGCGTACAAGCCAGATTTGGTGAGCAGAATAAATTCTGAAAATTAACCGAGAAGTCTACAGATTAGGCAAACCAGTTTCCCAGCATGCAATTGCATCCATTTTGGGCATCTTGAAATATACAGAACGCTCTACAGTCCTCTTGGCGCAGGGGGCTCTTCTCTCAGCAGGGGGACCGTGGGCAGATGCTGTTGGGACATTGTGGCCGGGAGTCCCCTCGCCCCAGACTATGGGCTGTCCACGCCAGCACCCCATTGGCTAGCTCACTGCGACTCCCCACTCAGGCTGTCATTCTGCTCTGTCAGAGGCAATTTCTGCCACAATTTGGCCAAGTAATGCCACAAAAATGACTGTGATTGCATCAGCACAGAATTCACAGGGTCCTGAGCATAGATCCCAGAGCCTCCATTTCCTGGTCTGCTGCCTGGCCATGGTGGCCGTATTAGAACGTGAAAAGAGTTTCCGTTTTGCCTCTTTCCTGGGGGCACTGACAGACTAAGAAAGGAGAGCGCAGGGGTGACTTCAATCCATTTCTTTGTTCAGATCCAGCAGACATTCGTGTCTGTCTTTCCTTCCCTCTTCTCCAGGGCTGCTGCTTACAGTAAGCTAGGAAACTACGCTGGAGCGGTCAGAGACTGTGAAAAAGCAATAAGCATCGATCCAAGCTACAGCAAAGCCTACGGCCGAATGGGGTAAGTCCTGCAAATTGCTGTCTTCCAAAGCCAACCGTCTCGGAACCAGCCGCAGTGTCTTGTTCCAATGAGGCTGTATGGCACTCTGCTTGGAGAGAGCTATCGAGAGAGAGTTCAGCATTGGATGGAGCTCTGAAACAGACACGCCTGCCTCCACCCTTATTTCTTTTGCCCTTCCCAGCCCCCCACACGTATAAAAAATTAGATTAGTCAAGGTGATCAGGGGATGAGATTTCTGTTGGGAGTAAATAACAGGAAATGGATCATTCAATATTGAGCTGTTGTGCACGTTTCTGAGGCAACCGAGGGTAGCCACTGTCAGAGACCATCACTCTGATCCAGTGTGGCTCTGCTTACATTCTTATGTAGATCTTGCATGTTGCTATGCAAATCTCTCCAATTGTCTAAATCGCCTTTTTTTTGTGAAACAGCTTAGCCCTCTCCAGTTTAAACAAACACACAGAAGCCGTCGTTTACTACAAAAAGGCCCTGGAGCTGGACCCAGAAAATGAAACCTACAAGTCGAACCTTAAAATAGCCGAGCAGAAAATGAAAGAGATGCCCAGCCCGGTAAGTTCTCTGGAATCCTGGTTGGCTTCAGTCTGCGGTCAAACCCCAGGGCAGAGGTGGGGAGCCTCAGGCCCGGGGGCCAAATTCAGCCCACGTCTAGTTTGTATGTGGCCCCTTTCCAGTTCCTGTCTCCAAGCGCTGAAAAACTGAGCTCGGGGGAAGGGAGTAGAGATGAAGGCCTGTGCACAGGGATAAGGGACAGATCCATGATCTGGCCTTTTTGTTTCCTGAGCGCACTCTTAAGCACCCGCAACTTCTATGCAACCCTCAGAACTTGTCCTAATTTTCTTAGTGGCTCCTTGGTGACAAACGGTTCCCAGCACTAGGGGTTACTCTGCAGGTGTCGGAAACGAAAGAACCGTGAGGATCCCACCCCAGAACAAGGATGGTGTCGGAGTTTGGTCCAGGGATGTTATCCATCTCTCCAGGAGGCGGGTCAAGGACCGATTCCCGAAGAATTGCTCTTTAACTTGGTCGTTCGGGTTTCTGCCACAAATCCGCACGCGTGGAGCGATTCTCTCTTGCGGCAAAGCATTTAAATGAAGCAATCTTGGACTTAAGGAGATGGGATGAATTTCAGCATGGTCACAAAGAACCTTGGGAGGCAGATGGGTTTGATCCCGGATGCCTGGTTGAATTTGCGTTTTCTTCTTTCCTTGCAGACTGGAGGCACGGGAGGGTTCGATTTAGCTGGCTTACTGAATAATCCCGGCTTCATGAGCATGGTAAATTTGCACGCAGCTGCTTTTGCATCTGGATTGCTTGAACCTACTACATACCCCAGCATGGGGAGCCTCTGGCCCATGGCCAGCTTTTAAATTTTTTTTATTTGGCCCCTTTCCGATTCCTGGGTCTGGCCTCTGGATCCAATCCCCACCCTCAAGCACCGAAAGAGTGAGCAGAGATGAGGGCAGGCACTTGAAGATCAGGGATGGATCTGTGGCGCGTGGATCAGGGGTGGGCAAAACTCCCTGCCCCAAGAGATGAGTACTCTTCATTGGACTAAGCTACGAGAGACGCACATACATGCTTGCGCGTATGCATGTGCAAATAACACCTGCTTTGTGATTGGTTGGAGGAGCTGGTGCTCCAAGGTCCTGGCTGCTGATACTTTGAGGAGTAGCTTGGGTTTAGCTGCTGAGACTTGATGCAATGAAGTAAAGACACAGGACCATTAAGACAGCGTGGTCATAATTTGGCCACCCAAGATCTGGACCCTCCCCTCCTTGTCCCCCTCCTGTGTACCACCCCTCGAGCACTCCTGCCTCCAGCTGGCAAGGAGCTGTCCTGCATGGCTCCAGAGGGCAGAACTAGAAATAGCAGGTTCCAGGAAGGGAGATTTCAGTTAGATATTGGGGAAAAGCTTCCTACTAGTAAGAGCTGTGCGGCGTTGGAGCTGCCTAGGGAGCTGGTCGGCTCCCCCGTTGCTGGAGGTTTTCCAAAAGAGCTACCTGTCGGGGATGCTGTAGCTTGTTACCTGACTGCATCCAAGCAGGGGGCGTTGGACTAGATGACCTTCGAGAACTCTTCCATCTCTGAGATTCTGTGAATCCAGCTCCCCAAGCTTGTGCTCCTTTACAAAAAGTGGGTCCACGGGAGGGAAAAGGTTCCTCGCCCCCAGAGTTAACGACTGGGACAGCGTCCTTTCCATCTGCGGATCTTTTTGTTTGGTTTTTTATTGGTCCTAGGATTATAATAATTTTATTTAAGTCATGACCATAGGTCGAGACTAAAGGAATACAAAAAGAAAAAAATTAGAAAACCCATATATGAAGACTACAACAAAAGATCACAGGCCAATTATAATAATGAACAGCAGCCAATTCGCAGTAACTTTACCAAACTTACATAGAAACAGAAGAACAAACCATACAAACATACCTAAAGAAACCAAATAAAATACAAGTAAAATAAACTAAGAGCTAATTAAGCAAAATTGATGGTAAGGCGTCGCCATCGACAGAGTCAACCTCTACACTTGCAAATCATTTTGGTTCCTTTTGATCAAGGCCAAAGCCATATTGGCAAGATTTTTAATACAAGCAACATCTTTAGATGAGGCCAGAAAGGTTAATAGTTGTTGGGGTGGACAATACACTTTATTCTTTAGCACAGGAAACAAAAACGTTTGCTGATACTCGTCTTTGTAGGGGCATTAAAATAGTAAGTGAAGCAAATTTTCTATTTGGACCAAGGTGCAACTGCACAATCTGAGAGGATACGGGAGCCCTTTCCTTCTTCCGGGTAGGACCCTAGAAGGAATAAGGTTGAATCTGAGAAGAGTTAAATCTCTTCTCACAGCCGAGTTGTCCAAGACTGTCAGGTAAAGTTCCCTCCCAGGAACCTTTTTAAAGAGTTGATAAAATGGAGAAGATTTTAAATTGGCAATCCTTCTCATGTCCTCTGCAATCGCCAAATCTGCCAGCTATCTGAAAATCAAAGATTTTACCTTAGTATTAGACAGAAGTGCGACTGCCTCCATGGATTGCCCCGTCATTCGTAAAAGAGAGATTAGTTTCCTATACCACTGTGATGAGAGTGTAAGAGAATTGAATTCGGTAAAACAAAGATAGGGGAACCTATCTTCGGTCATACCCCTCACCCAATAAGAAACCTGAGCCAAATAGGGTTTTACTGTAACTGGTAAAACACCTGTTTCCAATCTCACAAGGCAGGATGGGGTGCTCTTTGGTACAGAAAGGATTGCCTGTAAAAAGCGACCTTGGAAATACTCCAGATTGTTCCTAAGAAAAGGCCCCCAAATTTTGGCACCGTATAAGGCTTGTGGACTGGCCTTCAAATCCAGTACTTTCAAGGCAGGTGATATAAGTTTGCCTCCGTCCTTTCTTCAGAAAGCCCCCCCCAATGGATTGATTCATCTTTAATTTGGTAAATTCTGCGTGGTTTGCCCAAGAACCAGTGGCAGAAAATGTCAGCCCCAAATAATGGTAAGACTTGACTTGTTCAAGGGTGATGTTCTCAAGCACCCAGTTAAATTTACGAAAGCTCTTGGACACTACAAGAACTTCAGGTTTTTGGTCGTTAGTTTTAAAATGGTTGTTCTTGCAAAAGATCCCCAGAGGTCCAAGGCATCTCTTCAGACCCAATCTGGCATTTGACACAAGGGCCATGTCTGCATAAAGCAGAATCGAATCTGCCTGTTTTGTATTGCAGCAGGGTAATATAAGACAATTCCATTTATGAAGAAGTTAAAAAGAAATGGAGCCAGGACACATCCCTGTTTCACCCCAATGGTGGCAGGTATAGTATCCGATAAATGCACTTTTGCAGTGAGTGGTCCTAGGATTGCTCTGACGAGGCTGGATTTATGTCTTGTTACAGCTGAACAGAGTCATTTATTTACTCAAAGAATTAGGTGTGAGTGTATTAGAAGTATTATCCGCCTTCATGTGGCCCTTTGCTTCACCTCCAGCATTTTCTTCTATTATTTACAGTCTAAAGCGTCGCTACCTTCTCTTTGCCTGGCAAATCAGGACGGCTTCCCCCACATTTCTGACTAAATAGGGTGTTGGTTTTTTCCCCCTTCTAGGCATCAAACCTAATGAACAACCCGCAAGTGCAACAGCTGTAAGTGTGAAAACATTTTGCGTTTCTTCTTTTGAATGGCTCCTTGGGGGAGGAGGGGCAATACCTGGTTCAGAAACATGTTATTCCTCATCTGTAAAACCGGAACGATGACCTACCTTGCAGGGATGCCAGGAGGGGCAAACTATTTATTATTTATTCATATTTTTATTCTGTCCTTATGAAGGCTCGGAGTGGGTTACTTACAATACATAAAAGCATTCAAAAGTACACACAGTAAAACCAAATATTAAAATACCCAAATAAAGCCAAGTAAAATCCCCTAACCCACAACTCCCCTATCCCCACCTGCTGAACGCTTTGCCAAACAAAAAAGTCTTGCGTTGCTTCCAGCAGATGAGCAGGCTCGGACTTAGATGAACCCCCCAGGGGAAAGGAGATCCATAATTGTGAGGCAGCCACAAAGAACGTACCTTTGTGGGCTTTTATTGAGTAAGCTTGGTGGACAAGATGGTATCTGCCAGAGGGTGCTCCTGGCTGAGCTGGGAAGCTGCAAGGGGACGTGAGGGGAGAGGCAGTCTTTCAAATAGGAGGCTGTTCAGGGCTTTATAGGTCAAAACCAGACAACGATTGGGAAGCGCTTTGACACTGAAAGCTCCATCTGCTGAGTAGGCCTAGGATGAGGAAGGGAATTTACCTAGGAGTAGTAGGATGGGGTTTTATGGGAAGGGGATTTGTTTGTATGTATGTATGTATCTACCCCATTCCTCCCCTAAGGCCTGGGGGTGACTTCCAGTATTAAACACAAAATAATTAAAATCCATTTTAAAAAACAAACTGTAGCGGGGCGTCTCCCAGGGTGCTGGGGTGTCACTCCGGGGAATTAGCTCTCCCCCTACTATGCCGTGTCAGCCGCGAGCAGTGGCTGAACCCCCTCCTTCCAGGCAGGGGGTACCCTCTCTGGACACACCGCGCACAGTCCAGAGGGTCTTTCAGTTCTCCGTCATTATTTGGACCTGTCCAGTCCAGCGTACCTGGGGCTGCCGGCTCATCCGCCTTCACCCTACCACGCCAGGTCCATCTCTCCAGTCCCAGGAGCAACTCAATAACCAGCCCCCCAAAGTCCATACAGCCAGGCCTTCAATCCCAGGCCCTGGCCAAGCCTTCCCCAGGTAAGAGGCTCCCTCCTGGGCATAGCCTCTCCCCTATACCTGGGTCCTGCTGGTTCTCCAGTCCTGCAGCACCTTGGACAGCGTAGACCACAAGGCTTTCAGGGAGATGTTGCACCTTTGCCTCCCTGGCAGAGGCTCTCTTGGCTTCACTCAGCCTTTCTCTTTTATAGGCAGAGTGGGCGTGGCCAGGCTCCAACTCTTTACAGCCTTAAAGGGCCACTACCCTGCCCCCTCTGTCCCCGGGGTTTCTCAGCCTGTTCACCCCACAGGCTTTCCCCCAGCTATGGGGTTGGCTCTGCCACACCCCTAGGCAGGTTCAGTCCTCTGCCTGACCCCCGCCGCCCCCTTCTTAAAGGGGTAGCAGCCCCCCAGGACTGCTCCCTGCTACACAAATGCTTTGCCAAAAAGAAAGGTTTTGCACTTCCTCCAGAATATGCTCCACCGTTGGCTTTAGCCCCTGTGAGTGAGTGAGGTGTGGGGACAGAAATGGGATGGGTGGAGAGATTAGGGGAGGGTGTTGAGTGCTTACGTTAGAGAAGGAGCCCTGCCAGAAAGGTTCGAGGAATTTAGTGTCTCTCCTAACCCCAAGAATAAGGTTAAAAGGTCAGAAGGTTAAAAAGAAAGGATATGGACCAGTGCCAATAGGATGTGTTAAAATGTGGTGTATTAGTAGTTATACGTAATTAACAAGTGGAAAGTCATTACATACCTAATACAACAATATGAAACCAAATCCCACAGAGTAAAAGTCCATACAAGAGAAGCCAGGGTAAGGGCTGAAACAGAATGCGCAAAAATAGGTGTATTCAACGAATCTCCGGTCCCCAGATCGACCTGACATGGGGTACTGATTGCTACCTGATGTCTCGGAATGTCGACTTATGGTCCTGGTTTTTTGATTTTCTGAGCCACTGTTACCAACCGGTAACTAGAAAATAAAAAAATCAGTACCAGAAGTTACCGACACTTTGGGTTTCCAGGTACCCAACTGGTACCTGAAAATGCAGGTATTTCCTGCAGATACTAAATTTAATCCCCGTTTCAGCTTTCGGGAAATGTTTGGAGAATTGTCAAGCAGCTTTTAAAATTGCCAATGTGTTTCGACTGGAGTCCTGTTCAGGGCTGGACAGAAAAGCATACCGGATCCTAGTAATCGCAGTGATCTGTAACCTCATGTCTAAAAATAGAATTCTACATTGAATCGATACAGATGTATCCTGTGTCCCTTATAGAATATTTATACATGCTCTGACGGATCGATATAACGTGGAGATCTTGTACTGGTGGGTGGCCCAAAAGACGGTCTTAAGTCTTATTTTTATATTGTGTGTGTAATGATTTTCCATTTGTTAATTGTGTAGAATTACTAATACACCACATATTAACACATCCCGTTGGAGCTGGTCCATTATTTTTAATTTTTATTTTATGGCCTTCTGATCTGGTCTGATGGATGTAGTGGCCTTACTTTGTCACTCTTTTCAACCTCTCCCCCCTGCCCAATAACTTAAAAATGAATTAAAAGCTTTGCGGATTCCCAGGATTAAATGACTCTAATCAATGAAGACTACAGTGGATATGATGATCCAGTGTTTAAAAAGCTACCAATGATAAAGGGGAGCGTGTGAGCTGAAAGGAGTTATTGGGTGAGGAGGACAGGTAGTGACTCCCCTCTGTGAGAGGGGTGAGTGGGATGTATGTGGAAGGCTGGGGCTTTGGGATAGTATTTATGTAATGGGGTTTGATTCTATTTTGTTGAGGCCCTGAGCCTCTCTAGTTAGGGCATGGATATAAATTATATTTACTAACAATAATAATAATAATTTATTTTTTTGCAGAATGTCTGGGATGATTTCTGGTGGCCACAACCCCATGGCACCGGCAGGAGCCAGCCCATCCCCGAATGACCTCGCCAGTCTTATCCAAGCGTGAGTAGAGCATCCTGCTGTCCTTGGTAGATGAGATGAGAGGACACGTCCCAAGTTGTCTCCCTCTAGCGGTGGTGGGAGTGTTACCAGAACTCATCGGCTTCTGCATGACGTTACTTGCTTGGGCTAAGAGACCATGTCTTGTTGCTCATATTATTAGGACTATTGATACTATCTAGCCCCAGCAATGTGCCTGGTGTTGAATGATTGTTAGTTAGAGACCGGTCCTTGCACCAAGCTTTTTGCGATCTGGGAGAGGGGCACGTAGAGAGAAACTGTGAGACATTCAAGAAGATAAGTTGCAGGGGCATGTGCTTAACTTAGTGACGGGGGATTCTGAATGACAGGACAGTAGAGGGAGTGCCAGCAAGCGGGGGGTGGAGGGGCAGAGGAGCTAGGGAAAGCCTGCTGGAAGAGACAGCAGAAGCTCATGTGTTAGGGTCCCAGGTTCAGTTCTCCAGTCTGCCAGCCGCTAACCAGGTTGCCTCAGTTGGGTTTTCCGACGCCTCGATCAAAGCTTTATTTTACAACTAAGCCCCCTCTCAGGATATTCCCCCCCCCCCCCCGATGCCATTTGAGTGTCTCCTAGAACATGCATGGGTCTCGTGCGGAAGAGCTGTGTGTCAGGGCATAGTCCGTTAGGCAAATTTCCAGGACGTGGGACCTGTCTTGGAAATTTCCAAGAGCCAATGCCAGGGAGCTGCAAATTTGGGAAGATTTTTCCTTCCTACTTTCTCTATTTTTTTAATGTTCAATTTCAGTGTTTTTTGTTAATGCTTTGAGAGGATGGGGTGAAAGAGGGTGGGTGTGGGGAGTGGGCTCGCCTGAGTGAGAGCCAAGGGAACGAGTGTGGGTGGGTGGGGATTGGGGTAAATGGGAAGATTAGGTGAGGTGAGGACTCGTCAGTTTGAAAGGTAGGCGTAAGGGCTGGGGGACTGTATTATGTTTTATATTTGGTTAATGTTTGTGTTGTGAGCTGCCCTGTGCCTGTTGGAATGAGGGCAAGATGTAAGCGGAAAATAAGAATTCAGCATTGTAAACAGGGATATGTAGAATAGTCTAGCCTGTCTCCAGCATCTTGTTTCGTTTGGCCCATCCTCCCATGGGTGATCAGGACAGACAGTCTTGGAGTTTCCCAGCCCTCCCTTCCGCATCACTGGTTTTCCTTTTCCCCCCCACCAGAGGCCAGCAGTTCGCTCAGCAGATGCAGCAGCAGAACCCAGAGCTAATAGAGCAGTTACGAAACCAGATCAGAAGTCGAACCCCCAGTGCCAGCAACGAAGACCAGCAGGAATGAGGGAGCCGCAGGTGAATTCTGCAGGAGGAGATCCGTGCCCGGGAGCCGTCTTGTGCCTTAGGCCAATTCTACGCATCTTGGCTTGAATTGTGTTGGGGCGGGAGTGTCTGGAGCAGGGAAACCCAAGCTGGGGTCGTTCCATGTGCAGAGGAGAGGCAGGGATCATGATCTCAACGTGTTTGAAATAGTACAGATGTGGGGAGCCCCACCCACCCACTTAGTACAAGCTCTGTGGTCTGAATAGAAACTGGAGGTGTGGCTGTATGGGCGATGACCCTCGTGTCCAGTCCAGTTCCTTACAGATCGGGCCCGCCCCACTCTTTTGGCAATCGGCTCCCCTCCCAGGAACCGGCAATAGGCTCCAGTTTCAGGTTAACACCAGTTTATTATCGCCACCTCATACGGAGAGAGAGGCAGATATGTACAGTGTCCATATAACATCCACATTGTAAGGTACACCTAGCTTCCTGACCCCTCCTCTGAGTCCCAGCTTGTACCTACCCCCCACCCCACCCCACCCCACCCTTGGGCTAGACAGCTTGCAGCCTCCCTTCTTCACTCCCTTAGCTATCCCCTTCTCTAGGTAGCTTGACTTCAGGACCCTGGCCAGCGTAGAGTGTAAAAGGCAGGAGAAGGAGAGCAGCCATCTGCACTCTGTCTGCTCTAACCCAACTGACTCCAGCTAAGCTAGGCCTCCCTTTATACCCCTGTTAAGGGGAGGGGTTTTAGTGACCTGTGGGCTGATCTTAAAGAACCAGCACACGCATGTGTGTCAGACTGTTTAAGGGGGTGTGCTCAAGATAGGGAAAGGAAGGGGGGGGAGGGTCCTGATCATGGATCTGTGTCATGGATCCATCTCCTGTCCTTGTGTGTGCGCCCTCCTCTCTGCTTCCTCTTTCAGTGCTCGGGTGTAGGGACTGGATCCATAGGCCAGATCCAGGATTTGGGAAAGGGCCAAATTGGCTGTGGACCAGACTTGTCATTCCCCACTGCCCCATGGGAGTCCCTACCCTTGGCTTAGGGGAAATGCAATTGAATTTTGGAAAAATAATTAAACCCTCCCCCCAACTATGTCTTTCTCTTTCTGTTTCAGTGGTGCTCCCCACAGGGAATTCTGTCCTTCACTCTTAAAACAAACTGGAAGCCATGTGTGTGTTGCCATTTCTCCAGTTGGAAACGTCAGAGAGAGAGAGAGGAAAAGTGAAACAAACTGTGTCCGACCTGCATGTTAGACACATTCTCATATCCATCCCCATCTCTTTTGCCCCGCCCCAAAATCCCCTTCTCTGGAAGAGTCGCAGACCTCCCACACCAGTCAGTGCCCACTCCCCCTCTCCAGAAAAATCAACCGCGTCGTCAAACTGAACTCCTTATTCGGAAGACCCGGCACTCCTTCACAAGAAGAAACCTCCGGTCTTGACGGCGCATGCCTCCGCAGCTGCAATTGGAGCTGTGCTTTTCTCCTTTTAAGCCTTTTCCTGGTGGTTTGGAGAAGTGTGTGTTTGAATTCCAAACCACCCTGCAAGCCATCGATTTCCATTTGCTGCGCTTTTCATTCAGGTGCACAGCTGTGTCAACGAGTGGGTCGGCGGACATCTCTGGAGGCTGTTGTGAGTGTATTTTGGGGAGGGGACATCCAGTCTTATTGGGGTGCATATAGTAAGACCATTTTCTGTTACTCTTTTCAAATTGAGCATTTTTGATACACTACTATTCCCCCGCCGAGCCTTTTGCCAATAATTACACTATCTAGTGTTGGAAGATAAATCATGGTTGTATCTCTGTGAATAGTCTTCTCTCTGAACTACTAGCTGGGAGGGGGTGGGGAGGGAAGGAAGATTTAGACTTTTGAGTTTTTTAAAATAAGTTCTAGTTCTTATTGTCTGTTTTTGGTTTTTTTGCATGCAAGTGGTAATGGCAGGCCTTGCCTTCCATGTGAGCAGCAGGTACGGGCAGATGTTCATGTGCCTGGGGTCTAGTCCGCTAATTCACGAGAATGTGAGTAGGTGGAGATTTAAAACATGCTGTTTGGGTTTTTTAGTAGATGGACTCAGCTGTGGGACTGGTGTGCCCCAGCGTATCACAGAAACAGTGGGGATCAGGAGACGAACCACACAATTTAGTGAAGCAAGTATCCTGGGCCATGGATTTGGCATAGATGCCAACAACAGTCAGTCTCAAAATGTAGCAAATTTTGCTGCTCAGACCAAGGGGGTTGGTTCTGCATGTGAGAGAATAGTCTATAGCCGGGACAGCCAACACATCGATCGCGGTTGACCCGTCAGCTGCACGAGACCTTTGCCAGGGTGGAGTGGCCCAACACACCCTTTTCCGGGAGCTATAAATGACGTCATGGCTCTCGGCAAGGGGCGGGCAAAGGAGTTCTCATGCTTCCTCTCAAGTAGACCACTGTAGGTTGTCTTCCCTGGCACATTTTTTAATAGCTGGACTCCACTGTGGGGCTGGCAGGGGACTGATGTGCCCCAGCCTATCACAGAAATGAAGGAGGTCGGGAGAAGAGCCGCACAATCTGTTGAAGCAACTATCCTGGGCCATCGATGTGGCATAGATGCCAACAACAGACCGTTTTAAAATGTAGCAAATTTCTCTTGGCTTGAGCAGTGTTGTGTAAATCTGACCTTCCCTGGTCTATAGTTAAATGAAAGCTCAGCAAATTACTCCTGGTCTTCCTGGAAATATACTCCCTCCCTTACTATCTCACTAGCTTCCTGGAACACCTTGTGACCTGTTGGGGAAAATACACCCAATAACAAGGGAAATGCCCCCCCCCCTTTTTTTTAATTCACTCCCATTTGATCAGCTGAAAAAATGGGGCTCTGTGCAGACTCTCTGTGGCTATAATTGTGGGCCTGAATCCTGCCATCGGCAGCATGTGGGCCGGCAGCTGCAGCTGCACCGGAACCCTGTCGGCTTCAGCAGAATTTCTCCGAGGCTGTCCGCCCCCTGGGCTGTCGACAGCACGATCAGGGACTCCTGTTTCTCCCTGCAGCAACTACAGCTGCCCAGAACTGACATGGATGTTTGTTTTCCCCACCCCTCCGGACTCCCTTCTTGCTGTGCGTCTGCTTCCTTTTTAAACCCTCGCCACCTGAAGGGGCAGCCACTTGACTCAGACCAGAGCTCTTTGAAAATGAGAATGAGACATGGACAGGTTTAAAAGCTTTAATTTTGAAAATAAAACCTTTTGTCACATTGTTACCAACCTTTAACCGCAAGCCACAAACCGCTTATTTTGGATGAGCCCCACTGAAGCCCGTTGAGTTTGTGGCCCACAGCCCTCCTTTTTTTTTTTTTTTTTTTTAAAAGATCTCAATCCTTTCACTAAGACGGCTCATTCCCGTCTGTCTTTTAACCAGCTTAGGAACTGACAGTTCCTCAGATCCACCTTCATTATGCTCCATTCCTGCCTGGTTTCTATGCTTCTGCAGTTCGTTGTAACATCCTGTACCGAGGGGCCTTACTCAAAGGATGCTTTAAGCTTGGAAAGGCAGAAGGCAATGTCAGATTATTGTTACGGGCTGTTCCAAGAATTGGAGTGATGTGTTAAGAGCCATCTGAGGGCCTCACATCCCCCCTCCCCCCAGGGAAACCAGAAAGGATAGGATCGTCAGATGGAAGCAGATGAATGTTTGGAAAAACACCTGCACTTGGAGGGGGCGGTGGTATGGGATCTATAGAAACTCTGCTGGAGCCTGTCGGTCTTCAATTCTAAACCCATCCACCCCACACACAGCAGGAGTGAGGCTGTGGCCTGCCTCCAGTCCGCTAGCTTTCATTCTGGCCTACAGAGCAAAAGGGCTGAGGGGGGGGATGTGGGAACAGATCTGCTGAGGCGACACGAGGGAGTCAACAGAGCCAAGGGGCAGTGGGGGCGTTACTAGGCTGAGGGGAATCGGGCTTGCTTGGAGCTACTGGGGCAGGTAAATGGGGTCACGGGTGCAGGCTTTATCTAAGCCTGAAGGCCAGACCCGTTAGGCCCCTCTGATTGGTCTGTGTGGTGTTGGGTCGTGCTAGGTCTCCTTTTGTATTCCTGTGCACCCCATCACCCCTGCTCAGGTTAGTCCTGCCTCCCATCCCCTTGCATCCTGGTGCCCCTGGTCACTCAGAAGAGGAAGCCATAGTCTAAGAAGTTTGGTTTACTTGCCACTCGTTCTGTCCATCCATCTCTCCTCTTTTGATAACAATTTTTTCAGTGTAGTTCAGTGGCACTGGTTTTTTAAAAAAAACAAAAACCACCCAAATCTTCTGGTTTGCATTCTTTCTAAAGTGCAGTGGGACATGTCGATCCTACAGCTGAGCAGGCTGCATAGAACCACTTACCAGCCAAGCTCCGTTAGCCTCTCTTCTTTTTATGCACATCCCCCCCCCCCCTTTTTGGTCACACGAATGCTATTTTGTAGTTCAGAAACAAAAAACATTGTTTAATAAATATTCATGCTCCCGGATGTCAGTTATCTTGACTTTCTTGCCTCTGCTGCCCTATCTTGGAGCTCTTGGTTTGTTCAAAGTTTCAGTCTGGTTCAGGGGTGGCCAAGAGATGGATCGTGGGCTATTGGTAGAACACAAGTTAGTCTCCAGGAGATCACAATGTGCGGGGAGAGGGAGCAACCTTTCAGAAATCACCTCTGGGAAGGAACATGGGCCCAGTGCCCTGGGGAGGAGACAGGCTAGGTAGGAGAGATTCTCCAGTGCAGCAGGGAAGCCTTGGTCTAAAGGGTAGCTATCCTGCTATGGGACCCTAGACCCAGTGGGAGACCTTGTGGTAGATCATCTGTGGTTGAAAAGTGGATTGCATGCCCCATTAGCCTGCCCTCCCCCGGGTCTAGATAATAAAGTGGGAGTCTCGAGCAGGTGGTCTCTCTTATCCTGTTTATGCAGCCATGATTCTAGAGACAGGCCCTGCCCCAAGGGGTGTATAATCTAGATTGAATAAGCAAAGGGGGAGGGACTGGGATACATTCAGAAAGCTGCAGTAAATCCAATCTCTGGGCCTTCCGATCCTCCTGCGTTGCAGGGCCACCTGCCTCTTTCCCATTATCTTTAGGGATTTCCAGTGAGCTTGAGTGGATTTTCTCCCCCTCCTCAAACCTGGGGTCAAATCCACCCCACCCCCCTTTCCAGTCTCTTCTTGACTTAACAATAAGTAGATTTTTCTCTTTTTCCGGGCACAAGGAAAATGCTGCTTTGCCGCCTTAGCTTTGCAGCAATTTCTGGTGGGTAGGAGAGGTGGGTACTTAGCTCAATGTGAGAGACAGAAAACTCGGCCCCCTGTTGTGCTCCACTCACCTGGGAAATGCTTCTGGCAACGACTGCAAACATTGTTTGATTTTTACAATCGTTTTACCGCCCACCGTGTATGGGAAACTGGAAGCAGAGAGCTGCTAGGGACAGTCCTTCCTCCGTCTACTCACGCGAATGTCCCTTAGTGGTTAGAGCACTAGACTGGGTGTGGAAGATGCAAGTTCTAGTCCCATTTCTGACACTGACCTTGGACCAAGTCACTTACGCCTTTGCTCCCTTCTCCCTGACCTTTCAGTGTGTGAGAGTAGGGTTCCATAGGCCAAATCCAAGCACTAGAAAGGGGCCAAATACAAAAAATAGCCATGGTCTATGGGTTCCCTGCCCCTGTCAGACTGTAACAACTTCAGGACAGAGAGTGGCATAATGGAGGTCTGGTTGTCATTAAACACAATATCATTGTGGGATTAAAGCTGCTCAGGTTAAATGACTATTTGAGTACTTGGCCTGCTCCTTTCCAATTTTCCACTCTATTTACAATCCTTATCCAGCCCCCATTTCTGTAATATTTGAGCCTCTGAATGCATTTTATCTTTAGATCTCTGTTGCAAGTTGAAGCAAAATGGTGAACCCGATGCTGCAGAAGGGGTGAATCGAGGGCTAGCAAAGGAAACTCTTCTGATGTCATCTCATTAAAATCAATAGGGCTACTCTGCAGCTAAAGTGACTGGCCCAAGGTTACACAGAAAGTCTGTGGCATGGCATCGAAAATAAAACATTGGTGTCTTTAGGTCTCAAGGAGTTACCTGTAACTTCTGGAGTTGGGTCGCAGTGTGTAATGCTCTGTACCAGACAAATCTTTGTGGTACTGTAGTCTGAGGCAGTGCTCACAGGTACAAGCTAAACTGATTTATCAAAGTCAAAGAAAACTCAGGGTTCAGCATACCCTCCAGCATGTGGGGTGGGAGAATGTTATCTTAATAATCCTGGGTCTCCTTGGGACTAGGCTGGACCTCTTGGAGCCTAGACCAGCTGGCTTTGCGGGGAGGGGGAAGGGCTGTGTATGTGTACACAGACCCCCTAGAAGCTGATGCATGCACCCAGGACAGCTGCTAGTTTGGGCTCCAGGAGGCTCAGGGAGACCCAGTGCCACTCCTGCCAAGATTGTCACGGTTATGTCCCCCTGCTGTTGGCTGTCCCTACTCTCCCATGTACAAGTGTCTAAAACCAGTAAGTTATGTTTCAGTAATTCACTTTGGTACAATTCACATGACACTCTGAAACAGATTTAGTGCTGCTGCCACCTTCCCCCCCGCGGCCCTGATCATAAAAGTGCACATGACACTGCCTGTTCCTTCATGCCTTGCACACAAAGCATTCTGGAATGAATTCCAGAGTTCTCAGCAGGGGAGGGACTTTGCACTGCAGCCTTGGAATGGTTTGCGTACTGCATTCACCAACCAAATGCAGAAAGTGTTCACAGTACAAAGTTATTCGGCTTATAAACCAAAGGGAGTTACCTGCTCCTGATCATTCTGGAGTACAGGTTTCACCTCCTACTCCTTAATTCCATTGTTGACATGTGAATGATGCCAAACTACAAGTTAAGAACTTAATTAAATGATTTAGCTGTTCACACAAACATGGCATGAATAACTCACCCATGGTTACGCAGAGGGTGCAATCCTCACCCATTAATGTCAATGGGAGGTCAACCATTGACTACAGTGAAGACAGGATTGCACCCAGAGTTTAGAGAAGAATGGGGGCTTGCATTTGGGTTTGCCAAGTCCTAGATGACATTGAACAATAGTGTTCAAGTTCACATAGGACGATGGGTGTAACTTTCAGCTTCTGATGAGTGACACGAAGGACAAAGCCAAGCCCTAAAGCCTTGGGTTGCCACCTCTTGCGGTTTTAACTTGACACTCCCATAGATCAAAATGGGTGT
The DNA here is from genome assembly GCA_003113815.1 of Sphenodon punctatus. NCBI lineage: Eukaryota > Metazoa > Chordata > Lepidosauria > Sphenodontia > Sphenodontidae > Sphenodon > Sphenodon punctatus. The sequence goes on from QEPC01010893.1 coordinate 2,625,934, forward strand.
CAGGGTCAGAACTGCAAAAGCTGATGACCCTATTAATGCCCTTATCCGCGATGGATTGCAAATGGGGACAGGATTAATGCCAAGCTTGGAGGTTTGCCTTCTGGGTGGGGCTGCTCAGCTGAGGACCCTACAAAGTGGCTGGCTGAGGGAGAAGGATCTGGAAAAACGACAGGATGGTTGGGGGTCGAAAGGGGAACTGACAGACAGCACCATTCCTCAAGTCACTCACCCAGGAAGAAGGCAAGGACTGGACTGAGGTTGGTACTCCTAGGAACAGTTTCTACATGGTTACACTCTGCAGCAAGGACTCTGGAAGATATGGAGGCTGGGAGCTCGGGCTATGAGTAAGTCGCTCTGGAAAGAAGAATCAGACTAAGCAACTGTCCATGTGTGGGAAGAAGCTTGATCCATAATTGTATGCTGTCCTGCTCCCACTCGGTCAATGCTGCACATGCATTTGGGAGACCCCTCATGCATGGAGAGCGCTGCTGGATTTTGCAGCTAGCTGAAGGCTTGCTAATTGCTGGGGGATTATGTCTATCAAATGCTGCTGTTTTCCCCTGAAAACAATTCCACTACCTTCTGGAACCTCTTCACACTAAGAAGCTCAGTTTTATTGATATTATGTAGCTGGAGCCTTGCATGGAGGTGGGAAGGGAAATAGGAGTAATATCATTTTAACAGATGGGTTAACTGAGGCACACAGTGAAGGGGAAATAACCTGGCTCTGTTGAAATAGTAAATCTGTGATGGGCCTGGAAATAAAACGCAGGCGTCCCCATTCATAATTCTCTGCTCTAACCTTTCAAAGCCCATGCTGCTGATAGCTGGTAAACAGAACTCAGGAGTCCAGCACCCTAGTGCCCCATCTCTAACCCAAGCCCCCACTGTCCTCCATGAGGGCTGACTTCCAATACCGATCTGACTTCTATTGGACCCCCACTCCCCTCCCAGAGAACTCTGCAATCCTGGCTTTGGACCATTCTGTCTTTACAGCAACTTCCCATCCGGAACCTTCCTTTACGCAGCTGCTGTTTCTCATCCGGTCCCTTTTCGACGCTTCCCCCGGCCGCCCCTGGGGGGTTTATTTTGAGGGGAAGCACACGGTGCGCGATTTATATAGATTGGCGTCGCGAGTTAACCAATGAGGAAGGGAGCTTGCCTCCGTGCCGTCACCGTCAGCCAATCGGAAAGAGAAGGCACCGGAGGGGGCGGGTCTCAGTAGTTGCCGTAGGGAGCGAAGAGGATGTCAGGGCGCTGGGCGAGGCTGTCAGCCCGAGAGTGAGTAGCGGGGCCCGGCGGGAGCAGAATTGGGGCCGCGGGGGGGTGGGGGCACTGGATGTGCTGGGAGCTAGAGGGAGTGGGGGCAGTTGGGTTGTTGCGGGGGGGGGGGGG
>QEPC01010893.1:2628672-2650528 GCA_003113815.1 Sphenodon punctatus
TGTATTGTCCACAACCACCCCCAGATCCTTTTCCTGAGTGGTAACTCCTAGCTTAGTGCCCGGCATTGTGTACGCACTGTTTGGATTATTTTTCCCTACATGCATCACTTTGCACTTGTCCATATTAAATCTCATTTGCCATTTAGATGCCCAGGCACCCAGTGTCGTAAGATCCTGTTGCAGTTCCTCACAGTCTGCTTGTGTTTTAACTACCTTGAATAACTTGGTGTTGCCTGCAAATTTGATCACCTCACTCTTAACACCCTTTTCCAAATCATTAATGAATACATTAAACAGCACTGGTCCTGATACAGATCCCTCAGGCACACCACTTTTTACATCTCTCCATTGTGTAAACTGACCATTTAGTTCTACCCTTTGCTTTCTATCTTTCAACCAGTTTCTGATCCATAAACTAAACTGCCTAACTGAGTCAGACCAATGGTCCATCTTAGCCCAGTATTGTCACAACCTGACATGGCAGCAGGAGTTTCAAATTCGAGTCTAAATCTGGCTCTTCTAGGATCTCCGGCAGAGGCCATCCCAGCATGGATCCTGAAGTGGGGATGCCGGGGATTGAACCTGGGACCTTATACATGCAAACCACGCGCTCTTACCACTTGAGCCCTGGTATTAGTGTCCCATTGGTTATCCTCGTTCCACCATGTCTCTGTGATGCCTATAATGTCTAGCTCTTCATTTAGTGCCATACACTCTGATTCTCCCATCTTACTTTTTAGGCTTCTAGCATTTGCATATAGACATTTATGTGTATTGTTCTTGTTCTTCTTACTGTGCACTTGCAGTTGGGCACTTGTGAGGGGTTGTGGAGGGAACAGAGGAAGGGGCAGTGGTGGGGGGAGTGGGGTTTGGGTGTAGAGGGTTTGATACGCACATTAGGCACATGGAAGGGGCAGGAGGGTGTTTGGGGAAAGGGGTAGTTGTGGGAAGGATGTCGGTAGGGGTGGGGGTAGTTGCGTATTGGATAGGATGAAGGAGCAGGGGAGAGGCAGGATCTGTGGTGAAGTGCGTGCTCTGGGGGAGGCATAGCTATGGGCGTTTGGCAGCCCAGAGGATGGGGCTTGAGGAGTAGAGTTGAAGGGTGGGGTTATAGGGGAGGTGAGCGAGAGCCTGGGCAGCTGGATGATGCACCACCCCAATGCTGCTGGGCTTGGAAAAGTTGGGAGAAGACCCCTAAGCTAGGAGCTAACAGCAACAACTAGGAACAGCTGTTGGGATTTCTCAGTCTTGGGGTATTTGCACACGTTACCGGTGGGAGGGAACGTCTGTGAGGGTAATCGCGGCTCTATTGACATGGGAATTAGTGCACATAGGAAGGCGCTGTTCGTTTTTAAAATCTTTTTATTTTTCCTGTGGAAACACCTGTGATTGTACGAGCTACATCTGGTGTCCGGTCACACGTGTTTTCACAGGAGAAAAGCAGAATCGCGCGTTCCTATGCGTGCTAATTCCCATGACAACAGAGCTGCAATTGCCCTCTCAGAAGTTTCCTCCCCCTCCCAGGTAACATGGGCCAGAACCCTTGGGCCTCTGTTTCTGTCCTTCTCATATCATAGAAGTTAGTCTCCCTCCAAGCAGCATTCTGAATTAACTTGATTTGCCTGCCCTTCCTATGCCTACAACCAGGGCATTGAAGATCTCCTTTTCTGCTTTAGGATTTTAACTTATCCCATACCTTTCCAGCGAGGCTAAAGATCTAATCCTTCCACGACACAAGCCAAGTTTGCTGCCACTTGCTGAGATGAAGCTGACCCTTCACCTTGGTTCAGGAGGGCCCAAGTGCGGGGGGTGTTAAAGCAGCTTCTGGGGCTGTTAATGACATGACGGTTTGCTTGCTTTGCTTTGGGAGAAACTACAGAAGGGCTAGATGTAGCAAAGGGCCCAGGCCTCGTCTTCCCCCTGGGAGGAACCTAGGAGCTGAAGTTCTGCTGTAAGCACCAGGCAACGTGGAACAGAGCTGCCTTGCAGACGCTAAGGCCGTATTCCCACCCAGCCTATCACATGCCAAGCATCTCTAATCTGTATCGATTCACGCTCAGCCTTTTACTCATGCCGCTCCTGCACTCGATTCCTGGTAAAGACAAGGGTACCTGCGAGGCCCTGCCTGGCACTGAGCAGGGCTGTGTATTCAGGGTTAACCTAAATCATGGGGCTTTCCTTGAATGTTTGCCATGCTGGCCAGTTGCAGTGAATTGTAACTGTCTGAATCTCCTTGGGGGATTGGTTCAGTGAGGCTTTGGGAGATGGAGGAACTGTGTTACCAGCACAAGAGCAAAGGCCCAGTGAGAGGAAATTGAGGATCTGGTACCTCCTGGTAGCTGAGAGTCCCCTCTCTCCCATTCCCCCAACTTCAATTTTGAAATCAATTTCTGGAGACCCTGCTGATACTTTATTCACCCATGTGTTACTTGCATTTATTATTTTATACATCGGATTTAAAAATAGGTTAAGAGAAAATTCTTGTCCTCGTTTGGTGGGGGGGGCTGAGCTTTATTATTATTATTATTATTATTTATTATTAACAAACATTTATATAGTGCCAGCAGTGTACCTGGCACTTTACAAAGTAATAAAATAGACACGGTCCCTGCCCCTAGGGCTTACAATCTGAGAGACAGGAGCTGGGGGAGAGACTTAGGAAGGGGAACAGAGGGAGAGACAAGGGGTCTAACATTCATGAAGATGCGAGGTCTCAAGTGCACGTACTTGGCTTGGTTACGATGAGAATGACAGCAGGCAGGTCCATGTTGCAAGGATAAGGGTAAACCGATCGTAGGTATAGGAATAGTGGCTCAGCAGGATAAAGAGTCAGACAGAGCAGAGCGAAAGAGGTGAGTTTTAAGGAGAGATTTGAAGGTATGAAGGGAGGGGGCAAGGCGGATGTGGACAGGGAGGGAGTTCCAGGCATGGGGGGCAGCAAGTGAGAAGGGACGAAGGCGCTTAGGGGAGCAGGGAAGGCGTGGAAGGGTGAGAGAAGGGACAGAGGAGGAGCGAAGTGCACGGGCTGGAGTATGGAGGGCGATAAGTGCAGAGAGGTAGGGGGGAGCAAGGTTGTGAAGAGCTTTATAGGTGAAGACTAGGAGCTTGTGCAGGATTCGTTCAGGAAGGGGAAGCCAGTGAAGCGAAGAGAGGAGGGGCTGCACATGGTCGAAGCGACTGGCGAGGTAGATGACCCTGGCAGCAGAGTTTTGGACAGAGATGAGGGGAGAAAGGTGAGACCGGGGAAGGCCAGTGAGAAGGAGGTTACAGTAATCGAGGCGAGAGATGACCAGAGCATGAACAAGAGTTTTGGCAGACGAGACAGAGAGAAAAGGGCGAATCTTAGCAATGTTATGGAGGGAGAAGCGACAGGATTTAGCAACAGAGTCAATGTAGGGTTTAAAAGAAAGGGGTGAGTCAAAGATGAAGCCTAGGCTACGGGCTTGGGGGACAGGCAGGATGGTGACTCCATCAATAGTTATTGACAGTGAGGAAGGAGAGGAAGGATGAGGGGGGAAGATAAGGAGTTCAGTTTTAGCCATGTTGAGTTTGAGTTGACGTTGAGACATCCAGGTAGAGATGTCAGAGAGACAGTTGATGAGACGAGCTTGAACAGAGGGAGAGAGAGAGGGAGTAGAGAGATAGAGTTGAGTGTCATCAGCATAGAGGTGGTATTGGAAGCCATGGGAGGCAATGAGTTTGCCTAAGGATGAGGTATAGATCGAGAAGAGGAGAGGGCCAAGAACAGAGCCTTGAGGAACACCAACTGAGAGGGGGAAGGAGGAGGAGGCGGAGTTGGAGAGAGACACATTAAAGGAGCGGTCAGAGAGGTAGGAGGAGAACCAGTTATGGACAGAGCCACAAAAGCCAAGGGAGTGAAGGGAATCCAGCAAGAGTGAGTGGTCAACAGTATCGAAGGCAGCAGAGAGATCAAGGAGGACAAGAATGGAATAGAGACGTTTAGATTTAGCCACCAGAAGATCGTTGGTGATCTTAGCGAGAGCAGTTTCAGTAGAATGAAGGGGGCGGAAGCCAGATTGGAGGGGGTCGAGGGAGGAGTTGGTGGATAGGAGTCAAGGCAGCGGGAGGTGATGGAGGCTGGGAGGCAGCTTGGGAGGCTGATACAGGGGTTCCTCCCCCCATTCTTCCCTCAGGACACCATTGTTCTGAGCTGTACCCCATAATGCTTGCTCTATCACAGAATGGAGCTAGCTTGTCTACCCCATGCTCCGCAGCCTCCTGGAGGGGGTTGGAGGGCAGACACTAGACCGTGATGTCTCCAAAACCCAATTCTGGATTGTGTCGTCTGCAGATGGACCCCCTTTCCCGTTGACATCCACTCTGCTCCCTGGGACCCGCGTGGCTCCATTCCAGCTCCCACATCCCTTGTACAAACCCTCTATCCAGAGAGCAGAGGCAGAACATGCAAAGCAAGTTTCCTCTGACAGTCTATCCCAACCTTGCCTTCCTCTTTCCAACTGAGCTTGCCCTTGAGTCAGCCTATGAGGGCCTTTCTCCACCTTGCTGCTGGCAACGGAGGCTTTTGCCCAGTTTGGGGTGGGAGGGGACCCATGCAGAGTTTGATTGCAGCCCCCTCCCCACCAGTACCAGCAGCAGATGGCATTGTGCACCAGCCCGCAGCCACTGCTTGTGCATCCAAAGCGCAGGCAACTTTGCAGCTGGCAGCCTCTACAGAGGAGGGGAGAAGAGTGAAGATGCTGACCCTTCATCCCTCTCCAAGCCTCTTGGCCATAGGCAAATCCCTAATCATTTGGACCATGCAACTTCATGTGGGGGTGAGGACTCCACATTGGTTTCTGGATCCATGAAGTGTTGGTGTTTTTGTTTGTTTTTTAAATTGTCCCTGCTGCTAGAAACAGCCTGGCAACCTTCCACCTGAGTGCGTGAGCTCCGTTGCGTAGCTAGCCTGAAACCTCTTTCCGTCACTGTCCGAACTGATGGGATTTGAACCGTTTGGCCAGCAAGACAAAGGTTTTGTGACCAGTTCCCTCCCTGATTGATTTATTTTCCTTCTCCAGTAAAAAAAAGCACAGTTCAGTCTAAACCAGTGCACAGAAATGATGTTGATAAAGTCTGTCAGTCCCTCCAGGGAAGTGTTACTCCCCAAGGTTTTTTTTGTGTGTATAAAAACTTGTTTGCTGGTCCGGTAGCCAGGTATCCCAATTATCTACCTTAGCTGGCATCGGCTTGGCTGGATGCAGTCTGTGTTAATTGGTTAGCCTGAGAAAAGTACTTCCTTTTATTTGTTTAGATCAAGGAGGGGGCAGGGGCAAATGTGGCCCAAGACTAGTTTTCATTTGGTCCCTTTCCAGTTCCTGGATCTGCCCCCTAGATCCAGTTCCTATCCCCAGTCACTGAAAGACTAAGCTCAGAGGAAGGGAGCAGAGAGGAGGGCATGCACACAAGGAAAAGGGACAGATGTTTGATCTGTACTCGGCTGTTTCTGAGCACATCCCTGCCACCCACCTTCTCTGTGGCACTCGGAGCTTGTACTGAGTTTCAAAGTAACCCTTGAGAGAGCAAAGGTTAGGGGTCTCCACCCCTGGTTTTAAGTCAAATAGGGCAGAAATCTACAGGGGGAGCCTATGGGATTCAGGGTTGCTCCAGAGGAAGCGCTTTGTGGATCGCAGCTCAAACTACCTACCATGGGAAGGAGATAGCTGCCAAGCAAGGACTCCTTAATCTAGCAGAGAGAGGTGAAATGAAAGGCAATGGATGGGAGCAGAAGCTAGCAACGGTGGGCATTCGGACTGAATCCGTACTGCTCATAACGGGCAGCAATGGATTAACCCATGCCAAACTGCAACAACCCTGTCACGGTTTGGTTTAGTGCAAAATGGCCGCTGGACCGTTCGGCGCATGTACCGCCTTGGTGACGTCAGCATTGCCGTTTGGAAAAGGGCAGCCAGTCTGGATATGTGAGTGGCCGTTTCACGCGTGCACAGACTAGCTGCCCTTTTCCGAAATGGCGACAACACCGCGCTGCCGTTTTGGAAAAGGCCACGCATGTGCAGAACAGTCTGTGGACCATTTTGTGCATGTGCAGTGGTGGTTTAATTTTTTTTTTTACTATTTTACTTTTAATGAATTTAATATGGATCCATAATACAGATCTGTAATTAAATCCAGAATTAAAGATCTGAGCTGTAATACGGATACAAATCTGTAATTCCCTCTGGAAACTCACCCCTAGAAGCTAGACAGATTCTCAGTGGTGAAGAGAGCTATTTATTTATTTTATTTATTTATTTCTAGAGCACTTTCAGTGTTCAAACTGCTTTACGGTCCCAGTTCATCCTCACACGAACCCTGTGAGGCAGGTCATTATGATGTCCATTTTACAGATAAGGGCATTGAGACTGAGGGTGTCTTGCCCAAGACTACCCAATGTGTTCCTGTGGATGAGTGGGATTTAAACACCGATATTCACTAGGCTACACAGGCTTTCTAGCTAGTTCCTTGGAATGAATTTCTGGGCTCGATGCTATCAAACGAAGTCAAACTAAATGATTGTTAAGAGAGATCCCTTTTTGCCCTTGAACATGTCCTGAGTCTCTGCTGTTGCTTGACCTTGCAGTGCAGTTCATTAAAACCTGGAAGTGACTAGCGTAATAGCTACGGAGCGACCTTCGTTTTAGGTTCCGAGGGGGACCCATTTATGGTAATCTACTTCTTAAAAATGTTTAGTGCTGTTTAAGCCTAGTTACCCATATTTTATTTGAAACCGCTTTGCGGAATGCAAGATGCGTCCTCGCTTCTTACACCATATGGGGCGAAAACTTTTATGTTTCTTATTAAAATGGTTTCCAACGATCCTGGAACATAGGGGTGGTGGGGTTTTTTGCATCTGTGTCTTTTGCAAAAACACCATCTGTGTTGTGTTTTTTTTTTCCCCTTGTTCTGAGTTGGAAACAAAGAATGAACAATTGCTCAGCAGAGCTTCATTCAAAGAGGCACATTGGGCTCCATTTAGGGGTATTGAGAGAGCAGGCTGAAAATGGAATTTCAAATTCTGACAGTGACTGGAAGATTACAAGTTGGCTTCCCCCCCCTCTCCCCCCCTTCAAACAAAATAGAGTTTAAAAATTAGCACTTCTCTTTGGTTTTGAATTTAAATCTTCACCTGTAGAGTTTCCATCACACTCTGAATTTACAATCCCAAACTCTGTGAAACATGGTCTAACTAACCCAGATTGAGCTTCCACAATCTGGGTTAGTTATTCTGAAATAACTGTCCTGTTTAAACCCCCACTTATGATGAGTGGTACAAATCCCCCATTTAACCACCCTGATTGTGGATAGGAGAGTTAGTGTGTGAATGGGCTGTTCATCCAGAAGAGTTGATCTTGAGAACAAAGCCACAGAGCAGGGATTTTCACCTTGTGACCCACTAAAATGTATTTTTAAAAATTCTGCAACCCACCTTAAAAAAAAAAAAAAAAATGTAAGACCAGGAGTGGCCAATCCCGGCAGTGGCAGCAGGGAGTTGGCATGAGGTGACTGAAAGCAGGAGGAATTGGAGGCAGAGAGGCCAGGAAGCCAGGCCCCTCCTCCCCATTCTGCCCCTCAGCGGCACAGGTAACCAGAACAAGCCTTGGGAGGGGACATGACATGGATGCACCAGGGTTTGTGGGCCCTGCCACCAGCATACCCTGGACCCACCTAAGACCCTTCCAGGATCCACTGGTAGGTCCTGACCCGCTGGTTGAGAACCACTGCCGTAGAGGCATAAGAAAAGCCATGTGGGTGAGAGAAGGCATTCTGTGTGGCTGTGCTTACCCGTGCGGCCGTGTGATGGAATAGGAGTGTCTGTGCAAAACCTTCGTGGGAAGTAACACTTACCCAGGAGTAAATTACCCCAGAGCAGGGACCCTCTTGGGCTTAGACGAGGGCTGCACCCCACCGGGCTAGGTGACCGAGCAAAGTCTCAGTGCCCAGTCCTATGCTGTTGTAGCTACAATGTGTGTAGCATCATCTCTTTGGCATGGGGCAGAGCTTCTCTTGGCTGGGACTTGCTGCTCTATAAGGGGTCTTGAAAGCCCGCAATATGGCTCTCTGCCTAGCTCAGGATTCTGGAGCGAAATCCCTCCTGTCAGTCCCAGTGCCCAGGAAACAGGCAGAGTAGAGTGTTGTCAGACTCTGTTACAATACCGTACACCGGGGGTGGTCAGACATATGGTATGCATGTCAACCGCAGGCAGTCTACCAGGGCCCCACGACAGCTTGTTTCAGAAGCAGAGAGGAGGAGGAATCCCCTCAGAGACAGCTTTCTCTGCTGCTCTCCTGGCCTGTCTCCACGGTGGCACCAAACCTGCTCTCCTTAAAGGTGATTTTTGAGAAGCTGGTCCTGTGCCGCCCCCCCAGTGTGATCTACCGGAGACTAGCTTGTAATCTATCCGTATATCACAATGAACCTTTTGGCCACCCCTGCCATATATAATAGTACAGGAGTCTGACCTCATGTTTCAAAGGAGACTGGTCTGACTAGGAATACAGGTTTCTGATTCGTAAACATTTCAAGTCAAAACGTTTTAAATCATTGACAGTATAAACATGCAAAGTATGTAGAGGCTGAGGGTGAGGCTAGGTGGTTAAGAAAAGCTTAGATTAGAAGGGGCAGTCAGCCTTAATGGCCCTAGGCAAAGCCTAGTTCCTTCATTTGGGGAAGCTGTACGGGTGCTGCACATCTAGCCGCTGAAGATCTTTGCAACATCGGTTTTTGTTGGGGGACAGGCCTCGTAACAGATACAAGGTTGTAAGTGGCTCATGGGAGGGAAAATGTTTCCCCACCCCTTGAATTGCAGTCCAAGGTAGAGGGACCTTGTTGAATGAGGGAAATATCTTTTTTTGTTGTTTCTCTTCTGTCCGCAGCACCCTGAGCCGCTGGCTATGCTGTCTAAGCACCGATCTCCTAATTGAACCCGCTGTGTGAAGGACGCCCTCAAGCCAGGCTACGGCTGAACTCATCCCATACCCCCACCTGGCAAAGGGTGTTCCTTGAAGAGGCAAGATGAAGATCTTGGTGGCCAAAGTGCTTTGTCTCTTTGGGGTCTTTGTCCTCATGCTGGCCGGCTCCCTGCTGCCGGTCAAGATCATCGAGGCAGATTACGAAAAAGCTCACCGCTCCAAGAAAGTCATTGCCCTCTGCAATTCTTTTGGAGGCGGCGTCTTCCTGGCCACCTGCTTCAACGCCTTGCTGCCGGCCGTCCGAGAAAAGGTGAGCTCTCTCCACCTCAAGCGCGTATGCTCTGCTGTCTCGGATCCCTCCTCCCCCCCCAAATTCTATACTACCTGTGTCATTACAAGGCCCTTGTTGTAAAGATCTTCAGCTGCTAGACGCCCACCCATGTAGCTTCCACGAACAAAGGAACTAGACTCTGTAGAGCTCGTAGCCCTCATAGCCCCCGAGGGACTGACAATCTAGGAGAGATGGGAACCAAGGGAGAGACAGGGAGACATTCATGAAGTTGAGAAGTCACAGATGCACGAGCTGAGCTTAGTTACAGGGGAGAAGGGGACCCTGAGTGAAAGCACAGTAGAAGGAGCATCAGTGAGCAGGCTGTGGGGGTATGGAGCTAGGGAAAGCCTGACAGAAGAAGGAGGTTTTCAGGAGAGAGTTACAGGATAAGTTCCCCCTTCTTTCCCTTGTAACTAAGCCAAGCATCATGCATCAGCAAAGTCTCAACTCAAATGTCTCTATGTCCATCCTAGATTGTAAGTCACTTGGGGCAGGGACCTGACTCTAATCAGGACTGTTCAGCCCCAGGCCCATTGTAGGTGTTAGGTAAGTAATAACAGTAGGTAATGAGAAGGCTTCCCAATATCTACACTATCTTTGTGTGCACGCTGAGACCCATAGATTCGCCCAGCCCAACTCTGAGATGCTTGGCTTACCCTGAATTCACCTTCAGAGAGTCCCTGCTTGTACGGCAGAGGCTTGCGAGTTTGACCATCTGCTCACCCAGCACCTCTGATAAACACCACGTGGATAAGAGAGCAACTCTTTCCCCCAGTACCGGGGGGTGACACAGACGGGCTGTTGTTTGTGCAAGATTCTTAGCAATGAGGCCAGGGTGCCCCGATTTTGATAATGGGGTAGAACAACAGGAGGAAAGTTGGGGCCTTAGGAGGAGTTGGATTCGTAGGGTACGGTGGGAGGTGGCTCCCAAATGACCGCTTGCAAAACTCTGGCAAGTGCAGTGTTAGGGTTCCACCAGGAGAAACTTTGATGATGGTAATACTAAATAATAATAAAGTGTGTTAATCAGCCGCTTCCATGCCAATGGTTTGCACAGGACCACAGCTGCTGGCACTGAACGCCGTAGAGCCAGGTTCAAGGCCTCACTCCCCTTAGCTACCAAGACCCCAAGTCCCTTTTTCACTGTTGAACTGTGCAGCCAATATCTCTAGAGCTTTCTCTCCCTTTTTTCAGCTCCAAGAGGTTCTGAAGCATGGGAACGTGGCCACGGACTACCCCCTGGCTGAAACCATCATGCTGATGGGCTTCTTCATGACTGTCTTTGTGGAGCAGCTAGTCTTGACCTTTCGCAAGGAGAAACCTTCCTTCATCGACCTGGAGACGTTCAATGCGGGCTCGGACGTCGGCAGCGACTCGGAATACGACAGCCCCTTCATTGCCTCCTCCCGAGGGCGAAACCACTACAACGAGCACAGCCATGGTTTGAACGTCCAGGAGCTCTCCCAGTCCAGCCCTCTACGGCTCTTCAGTCTCGTCTTTGCCTTATCTGCCCATTCCATCTTCGAGGGCCTGGCCCTGGGCCTTCAGGAAGAAGGTGATAAAGTCATGAGCCTCTTCCTAGGTGTGGCCATCCATGAGACGCTGGTAGCTGTGGCATTGGGCATCAGCATGGCCAAGGCCACCTTGACGCTGAAGGACGCTGCCAAGCTTGCTGTCACGGTAAGCCTGATGATTCCTTTGGGCATCGGGATCGGGATGGGCATCCAAAGTGCACAAAACATGGCCAGCAGCGTGGCTTCCGTTCTGTTACAGGGCATCGCTGCGGGGACTTTCTTGTTTGTCACCTTCTTTGAGATCCTGGTGAAGGAACTAGAAGATAAGAACGACCGTCTACTCAAAGTCCTCTTCTTGGTCTTGGGCTATACGGTCTTGGCTGGACTCGTCTTTTTCAAATGGTGAATGCCGGGCGCTATGGGAGAATAGACTCAGATTCTTCTCCTCCTTTAACAAGACCCCTTCCCAGCCCAGTAGATGCCCGAGCTAAAATCCTGGCCGATTATCACAATGCAAGTGATGGTGGTTAAGCGTTGACCTAGCAAAGAGGGAACAGTTACACAAGGGAATCAAGTAAACCAAGAGTGTCCTAATAAGGGTGTCCTGTTGTATTGCTCTCTGCTGCTGAAGTGGACAGTAGGTTGGGCAGCTTGTTGGCCTCTGTGCAGATGCTCTTGGACGTAATGATCGTGTAGATGATTGAAACGTTGCCTTCAGAGGGATCGTCTCGGCTGAGCGTTCTGCTTTTCCCGCCAACGGCTTTACAGCCTAGGTCTGCCTTGTTCAGCCTTGTATCTGAGTCTGTGGAAAAAAGAAAAAGATTTGAGAGCGGTTTGGGATAGTAGATCGTGTGGCAGATCTATTGAAGTTCAGGATTAGCTGCCCAAATATATTAACCATTCTGAGATCTGATCAATGTCTGTTAGGTGTGATTTCTGGCCGTTCTCCTCTACCTTTTGTTAAGTTGCAGAAGAGTTCTTGGATCTTTCTGGGAATGAATAATCAAAAGAAACAAGAAAGTAAATTTTTCCCCCCTCCCATCTCCATGTCATTGTACCGCAGCGGTCTCACCCATCCGTTTATGAGATACGTGGGAACTCTCTTACTAGATCATTTTGAGAAACCCAAGTCCAAAGATTACCCGAGTTTTACCTGTATGTTCTTCACTACTGATGGATGTTTGCCATTTCCGGCATGAATATTTAGGTCAAATGGAGACATTGAAACAGTTGAAGTGTTTTGAGTCTGACTGTTCTTGGAGCAGCCCAAAAGCGACCCTCTTAAAGCCATGTGTGATTGATGCTTATGTATATTTAGTTACCCTTTGACCAGAGAGACCCTGGATCCCAGCGCAGTTCATCTCGCCAGGAAAAATTCTCCTCCTTTCTAAGGGTCACTTGGCCGCAGGGAATGGATTGCAGAACAGCCAGTTGGAGCAGTAATAACTTTGCTCCCTAACTTGTTTTGACCTTGCAAGATAAAGATTTTGCCTCTAGACGTGTTTCTGATTTGGGAATCTCACTGTGTTACTGAACACACTGTGATCACTCAGATACGACAATCTTCCAGGGGTGCTAATTCTTCAAACAGGATTCCAGTCTTTTATTCTAATCACCCGAAGATTTTGCACTCAGGTATAAGTAACTGGCACGTGTGATGCAAGGCAGGGAGCTACCTCAAAACAGCCATCATTCGGGGCTCTGCAGATCCACCGCTTAACCGCAGTATCAGGGCTTCCAAGACCCCCAGTTTGTTGCATTTTTAATTCAGCACATCTGTCGGGAAATGACAGACCTGCATTCCCCGACAGACTTGCATCTGTCGGGGAATGACCGACAGGCCAATCAGATCCTTTGCAAGCGTTGATGGGAACAAAAACTGCTTTCATGCAGCCTCCTCATTCACAAGGTGAATAAAAGGTCGGTGACCACCCCAGGGCGACAAAACTCGGTGGGATCCAAAAATGAAAGATCAATTAAGCTCCAAAAAGTTTGAAGACCCTCCAGCTGGCAGCATTGCACATCTGTACCATATGGCAAATAGCAGAGACCAGCAGATTGTTTCTAGTTACCAATATTTTTAATTGCTCTGGAACACCCCAGTTAATTAAACATTTATTTTTTTTTTTTACTTTGAAGAGTTGTTGGTGGAGGTGAGGGGAATGGGAAATCAGCAAATAACAAAGGATGATCACAGTAACAATTGAGCTGTATGTGTCGATTGGGTCCATAAGCGCAGCTCTCGCTGGCAGGCCTCTTGCTCGCCTACTGAACCGGAGACCTGTGTTTGCATCGCCGATACATGCTGAGAGAGCGCTTTAATGGAAAGGAAGAGCAGGCCAAGGTGACTTCTAAGAGACTTCCCTGGAGGTTGTAGGAAACGAAAGAGAGCAATAAGGCTGTTGCTTTTAAGAGCGTGATGCTTTGGATTCTTGGGGAGACAGACTAATTCTCATTTACCCATAGGCTGTTTTAAGCTGTCCTGGCACTGCCTTCGAGAGGTGTTTAAATACGCTTAAATCAGGCAAGGGTGGGGAACCTGCAGTCCGGGGGGCCAAATGCAACCCGTGGCTGCAATTAATGGGCCCCTTTCCAGTTCTTCGATCTGGCTTGCGGATCCAGTAGCACTGACAGACTGAGCTCCGGGGAAGGGAGCGGAGATGAGGGCAGGCCCACAAGGATAGGGGATGGATCCGGGTATAGGGTCCCTGGAGAGGATCCTCTCCTCTCCCGAGCGCACACCTTTAAGCACCCAATTCCTGTCCGTATAGGGAATGGATCCCAGGGCACAGATGCGTGGTCTGGATCCGCCCCCTTCCTTCCTCCATTCTCACCTCAGCTCATTACTCTCATCCCAATGCTTATTTGGCCCGTGGAGCTTGTACTCATTTTCCCCGCAGGAGGGAAAAGCTTCTCCCACTCCCTACTTTATGCTCTTTTTTTTTTTTTTTTTTAATAGAGCGACATCTATTATTTATTTATTTATTTATTTATTTATTAAAATGTTATGCCTCCCTTCCCATAAGGCTCAGGGCAGCTCACAGTCCACAAACAAAACGTTAGCATTCATACAATATTTTTTTTAAAACATCCTCTCCCGCAACCCCAGCCAAAACCCCAGTCGAACCCCACCTATCCCTGCCTGCCAAATGCTTTTCTGAATAAACAAAGTTTTGCACCGTCTCCAGAAGACGGCCGTGCTTGGGCTCCAGCGAACCACCCGGGGAAGAGGGGGCAGCCCCCGAGAACGCTCTCCCCCGCGCCCACGGACCAGGGTAACGGAATGCGCGGGGGGGGGTGCCCCCAGCCGACTGTAGGGACATGGTAGCACGGGTGACAGCGGCCAGTTCTGAATCAGAAAGAAAAGGCCGCAGCCTCTTCACCAGATGGAGTTGGTGAGAAGCGCTCCTGGCCACCGCCGCCACCCGGCAATCCAGGCGCAGCGAGGGATCCAAAAGCCGCTCCGAAGCTGTTAATACCAGGAATAAGATTCCAGACTGGTCTTCTCATCGCACCCACCCTCCAAAACGGCTTTAAAAAGAGACCCAGCCCTTCAGAGAGACTCGTTGCCAACCCTCAAGCTGCGCGCTGCCACCGAGCAAGCTCAGTCCTGACACTTCAGCAGCGGTCACCTCCACCGAACTCGTATAAAGAGGGGACCTCGCTGAATCGTGAGTCATAGACGCACGCGCCAGAAGGACGGCAAACGCAATCGCCGTTTATCTGGGGGAGACGACCGCGCTAGAAGCCAAAGCTTTAAGCCTCGCACGCAACCCTTGACTCTTCGGGATGGACGATTCAGAGCTTAAACCGTGCGTGCTCAATTTATTACACGTCTCCTTCCAGGCGGACGTTTGGCTCATTGCAGGGGGATTTCAAGTATCCCAAGAAGCCGATGTGTTTAATCTTGCACTTCACACCGCTCTATTTGGAAGGCGTGTTAGAAATAACTTTCCATTTAGCCATCTTGAAAGGTGTCCTCTTTTCCCCCTTCCCTAGCGAGATGCTTTTGTAGGCAAGTTTCTCTCATCCCCGATATAAATTTGGGAAGACGAGTGTGAAATTGATCCCTCTTTTGAGTTTGAGAGAGATTTTTTTTTTTAATGATTTATGCCAAACAGAAGCAATTTCCTAATAGCTTGAATGTTATTAAAGCCCTGTTTCACCCCCAGCTTGCCTCCTTGTGGTCAGGGCCCCGAAAATTCCTCGCTGCCTTGATCGTGGCTGTTATGGCAGTGGTTCAGTTATCTCAGTCATTTCCTCTGGCAGCTCAGAAATACAGCCTTAGGGGGGAGCGGTGCAAGCTAGCCCAGTGGGAGGCCAGCAGGATCAGTCGTTGGCATATATTCTGGGACCATGGAGAAGAGGAGGGGTGTCCTGTGACACATTTGCCAAAGAGGGGCAGCCCATGCCCCCTTTCTGGAGGAAAGAGCACCTGCTCCAAACCGTCTGCAATTTTCTGTGTGATACTTTGTATTTTTTAGAGAAACGAGATGTCCAAAATTGACAGAATGGCATGCTGGGAAACTTATTTACATTACAAAAAACGGTCTTATTTTACCGGAGTTGATTTGCTTATTCTGCTCTGGAATTTGGGTTTTGTGGTCATGGAATTTGAATTGGGGGGGGAGCGAGTTGTAGAGTACATGGGGATCTGTTTAGAGCGGGTTAAATACAATCCAGATGTTCAGAGAACATTTAGATCTTTAAAAGGTAGTAAAGCAGCCATTGGGGAAGAGGCTGTGGGGGTGTCCATTTGCAATCAAGATTGTGTATTTCCTGGGGCTCTACTCCATCCCAGAATATATAGCACCCAGCACCTGGATAACCTTTCCAGTGCCTCCATGTTCTGAACCTAGTCACTGCCAATAGGTGTTGGGCTTGTTAACCCCTGCTCTGCCACTGCTGCTCTGAGCGACCTTGTGTGAATCACTTCCATTCTCTGTGACCTAGGGATGCCCCATGGGGTGGGGTGGAGAATCCTTATAGGACTGGGGAGGCCAGACTTTTCTGGGCCAAGGATATATCCTACTTAGGGGGGCATTTACCATGTGGCCAGGGCCGTGGGGGGAGCTTATAGCCCTGCCCTATTCCTGATTCCCTGGTCTCCACTCCCTTGTCTTACTTAGACTGTAAGACCCTCAGGGCAGGGACCTGTGTCTGATTATTGTTCCGTACCAGGTATCTTGCTGTTGCTTTATACATTTTAATAATCCTACAGACAGACAGGAAACAAGAAGTTTGTCCAAGCAGTGTATCGGCTACCTGACCCTTGGCATGTGTTCCCAGCCTCCTAGCTAGACCTTGCCCCAGCTCTAGAAGCTCTCTGACCACAGCTGTAGCCTGTCGTAAGAACATAAGACGTGGCAGACTGGGTCAGGCTAATGGTCCATCCAACCCACTGTCCTGTCTCCGACAGTGGCAGCTTCAGAGAAGTGGTCAACAGGTCACAGTGGAATGATCTGTTTCCAGCCAGCTCCGGACAGTCCGTGGTTACACCTTGATGCAGCTCTAGCTCTGGGCATGCTCTCAGTGTACACTCCTCTAGTCCTGACGAAGCTTTGCTGTCTCCCCTCTGCTACAGCCCGGTCCAGATATCCAACACTGAAGAGTCGGGAGCTTCTCCCTTCAGTGTCTGTTCTCTCTCCTTGTAACTGCTGAGTTGGTGTTAAGCTCCAAGGAGCTGAGGAAGCACCTAAGCAGGGGAGACTGTTTGCCCTTATGCTGTGTCGCGCAGCTGTTCCGCTCCGTATCTGCACACTGCCCACCTGCGCCGCTGCCAGCGCTGCAGATTTACTTCCTCTGAGCTCAGCTCTGATTTCAAGCTGTGCTTGCTGTAACAAGATCACAGGGGCAGATTGCAGTCCCCAAAGACCTGTCAAAGCCCAGCCCAGCTGACCTGTTCTAAACCAGCATAACATGTGATTCTGCGAACCCTTGGCATAGACGGGGTTGTGCTGGGTCTGGGGTGGGGCCGTTCTGTCCGTCATGCAATTAAACATTGAAATCAGGGGTGGGAAATTCCCTGTCTCTGCCCAAATCCAGCCCATTGTTGTTTTCTGTTAGGCCGCTTTCCCATTCCTGGATCTGGCCCCTGGATCCAAGAGCTAAAAGGGTTAGCTCGGGGGAAGGAAGCGGAGATGACGGTTGAATAAGCCATCCTGATTTCAGGATCTTTTGCATGAAATCAGAACGGCTGATTAATATTCCAGTCGGGATTCAAACTGGCATAATATTTTGGTTGGGATTCCAACTGGGCCACCATCTTATTGTACGGCCACCGCCTTTTTCCGCGTGCGCAAAATGTTTGTTTTTGTTCAGTCGCGGTTCTGATCAGACCAAACGAAATGGCTGGTTCTGACCGAATCGGAACCAGCAACATTTTTTGTGTTCAGCCTGATGACGGTATGGACACAAGGGTTGGAGACGGCGCAGCTCAGGGCTGCCCGACAGGCCGGATAGCCCGCAGCCTTAAAATCTAGTTTGATTAAATATTGGTATTTTAAAATAAAAAATAAATTTCGAAAAGGATGTGGTCCAACAGCAGGTCGAAACTCTGCCTGTTTCTCATGGTTCACACTGATCAACATGAACGGGGTTGGGCTGCCCTCCTGCTCTACAGAAATGACACACACTGGTTGCACGGTGAGAGTGTTGTGTGGAATCTGGCCCACCAGCAAAGTGATCCAACCCATGGTCGCGAAGGCGGTGGCCAGCCCTGTCCTAGGTCCTTGGCCTGGACCCTTTCTTTACTTCTCCTCCCCCTACCCACATCATAACCACTCTCCTGTCTGGCCAGCGGAGCTGCGGGAGAGAAAAGGTTCCCCACCCCTGAGTTGAATCAAGGTTTCCCTTTTCTGGATCGTATCCAGATGTGTTCAGCCTGCCAAGGTCTGAACACCTTCCAGCTGCAAGTCCCTGTATCAGCTGATCTAGCCGTGTTGTCATTGCTCACTTCAGGGGGATTCCATCTCTGGTGCGGAGACTGAGGTGGCATACGGTGTTTGGATCTGGGTCGGGAAGCTCTCTTCTCTTCTACGTCCCACTGTCCTAGCCAGTAATAGCATCGGTGCCAGACTGGATCGAGCCAGTGATCCGTCTAGACCAGCATCCTGTCGCCCGCAGCGGCAGCCTTGTTTGCTTCAGGGGAAGTGCCCAATAACAGGGTGATTCTTTCCCTGCTGCTCACTCCCAGCCCCCAACAGGAGAGCTCTGATCCTCCAAGCAACTTGACTAACAGCTCTCTATGGACCTAGCCTCAAAACACGTACCCAGCTACGCTACTGGCTTTCACGACATCCTCTGGCAGCGCGTCCCACAGGTTAATCGTACGTTGAGTAGGAAAGTCCCTTCTCTGGTTTCTTTTTGCTTTCCAGTCGCCATCGTGTCTGAAGTAGGCAGGCAGACAGGCTGTTAATGTGGTGGGCCCCTTGGTGTGGAACTCGCTCCCTCCGGATGTTCGTCTCAATTCCTTCCCCCATACCTTTAAAAAGCACCTGAAAACATATTTATGCCGTAGGTGCTTTTAGTATCCACTGATGGTTCCCTCAGAATACTGTCTCCTCCCTTTTTCCCCATAAATTTTTAATGTTTTAAACTGCTCTGTATTTATATATATATATATATTTAAACGTTTTTGTAAAGCGCGCCCACGTGCCATGTAAGGTAGGGGGTGCTATATAACTCAAATTATTATGATTATTGTTTATTATTACCTCTTGAAACACAGCTTTGAGTTTCCCTGGTAGAACATTCCATGCTTTATTAGTCAAGTTGGTCTGGGGACATAACCTCTGACTATTGGGAGCTTTGTGACCTGTTGGGTATATCCCTGAAGCAAACCTGTGGGGTGACCGCACCTGGAATACGGTGTCCCATTCTGGTCACCCCATCTCAAAAAAGACAGAGTGGAACAGGAAAACGTGCGGAGGAAGGCAACAAAAGTGATCCAAGGCTTAGAGCGGCTTCCCTATGAAGAAAGGCTCATTAGGTTGGGACTCTTCAGCTTGGAGAAGAGACGACGGAGAGGGAATATGATAGAGGTCTATACAATCATGAGTGGTGCGGAACGGGTAACTAGGGAACTGCTATTTACTCTTTCTAAAAGCAATAGAACCGGGGCCACGCCAGGAACCAGATTAAAAACAAATAAAAGGAAGTATTTTTTACCCACTGTACAATAATATTGTGGAACTCCTGGCTGGAGGATGTTGTCCGGCCTGGCCAGTATCATAGCAGGCTTCAAAAACGAAATGCATGAATAAAAAGTTTTATATATATAAAAAAAAAAAGATGAATTTTTGAAAGCCAGGCCTGTTAAGGGTTCCTAGTTGGGTTGGTCAAGGGTACAAGCCCCTTGACTGTTGGAGGATGGCAGGAAATGGATCACTCCATTGTAACCTGATGCGTCTTCCCCTGAAGCAACCGAGATTGGCTGCTGTTGTAGACAGGATGCTGGGCTGGATGAACCATTGGTTTGACCAAGTGTAGTTTTTCTTAAGTTTTTATGCTCCCTCTCCTGTACCAGATGGGAATCTTGCCTGGCAACATCAGTGAAGTTGACAACTGTGACGTCGCCCCTTAGCTGCTGCTCTTAAAAGACGGAGACCGCTGATTCCGAGCTTTGTAAATATCCAAAAGTGGCTCCATGGGGAACCAAGGGGGGTTCAGCAACCCAAGGCCTTCTGCGGACACACTGCATCAGTGAAAGGACAAACTTGGAGCTATTCCGAGTGCAGTTGCCAAGTTGATCCCAAATGCTAGGACATTCTACAAGCTGTGAGGCGCTGGAGAGGGGGAAGCAGCCTTTCAGAGGGGCAGGGACCCGTCCCATTGTTTGGCCTCTCGGGCACATGTCAGCCAGCCTGAGAGGCAAAACAAAATTAGCCAACAGAATTCGGCTTGCACTAAATCTTGGTTTTGTTTCGCTAATAACTACCAAAAATTTGGTAAATTTCATTTTAGTTATTAGGGAAACCGAAATGAAAATGCACACCCCTAAATTCCCCCCCCCCTTTTTTTTTCTTGTGACATCCGATGACGTCCATTATCTCTCAATACCAAGCAGTATTGAGAGGGAAAGTGACTTACCCAAAGTTACAGTCCGAGTCTGTGGTAAAGCACGGAGCTAAAGCCAAGACTCCAAAGCTATTGGACCATCCTCTGTGCAGCCCCGCTTGGAAGGATATGCTCGCGACGGAGACGGTGGCCGTCGCAGAAATGTCACTCTTTGTTTCCAGATGACCCCGCTCATGTTTTGTTCTTAAATCTCGGGTTTCTTCCAAATAGGAACATCATGGCCAAACCTATTAGCTAATGGAAATCTTTAGAGAGTTTTGCAATGGCAAAAAGGCATGTCCCCTTCTCCCACCCCCCAACTCCCCAAACAAAGGGCACATTAGATATTAATTAAACAGCCACCAGAAGCCCAAGTGAAATGGATCAACTCCAGAGCGATGCCCATTCTGAAATAGTTAATTCAGCAAGCTTTGTGCTGGTTTACTGAGGCCAGCATGAATTGAGCTGCAAGGCCCAGGCCATGATCTACACGCTGCTTACTGTGGAGTAGCCTCACTGAGGCCAGGCTTGGTCTCCCCGACCCATCTTCCATCTACTGACACGCTGCCCCTTCCTTGAAAGCACCAGGTCACCAGCGAAGCGTGTTGGATTGCTGTTTTCCAGGCACAGGAGTTACAGATGACAAGGGGTGGGGGAGGGCTTTTCCAAGGAGAGCATTGTCTAACCCTAGCGATGCTTTCTTATCTTTGCAATGTCACATATGGGTCTTCTAAGGGGGGGGCGGGATTATTTAACTGTGTCTATGGGCGAGGTGGCATGTTGGTATCTGGTTGGTTTAGAAATAAAGGAAACTTACTCGCATTCTTTCCAGTTAATGCTTTGAGCTTTCCTCTGTTTGCTTCCCCTGTATGTTTTCTCGTTGACTTTCCCTCATGCTCACCCCGTTTTGCTTTGAGGTGTGTCATGGTGGCTGCCCAGTGCCTGTTTCCCCAGTACGAAGAAGGCATGTCAATCTTAGTAGCTTAACCAGGGGGTTGTTGTTATTATTATTATTATTATTATTATAAGCATTTATACAGCGCCAGCAATGTACCTGGCGCTTTACAGAGAACAAGATAGACACGGTCCCTGCCCGAGAGCTCACAATCTAAAGAAGATGGGGAGGGGAGACGGAAGGGGGAACAGAGGGAGAGACAAGGGATGCAACATTCACGAGGATACGAGAGCTCAGGTGCACGTTCTTGGCTTGGTTTCAGTAAGTTGGGAGTTTGCAGATAACAGGTGGGGGATAAACCTGGGTGAGGATGCTTAGCAGGAGATAGGAAGGGCAGAGCAGAAGAGGTGGGTTTTGAGGAGGGATTTGAAGGTAGAAAGGGAGGGGGCAAGGTGAATGTGGGCAGGGAGGAAGTTCCAGGCATGTGGGGCAGCGAGGGAGAAGGGACAAAGGTGGTTGGGGGAGCAGGAGAGGCATAGGGGAGGGGATGGAGGAGGAGCGGAGTGCTCGAGCGGGGGTTCGGAGGGCGATAAGTGCAGAGAGGTAGGGGGGAGCGAGGTCGTGAAGGGCTTTGTAGGTGAAGACGAGGAGCTTGTGCAGAATACGCTCAGGAAGAGGGAGCCAGTGGAGAGAGGAGAGGAGAGGCTGCACGTGGTCAAAGCAACGGGCTAGGTGGATGATCCTGGCAGCAGAGTTTTGAACAGAGATGAGGGAAGAGAAGTGGGAACAGGGAAGGCCAGAGAGGAGGAGGTTACAATAGTCGAGGCGTGAGATGACTAGGGCATGGATGAGAGTTTTGGCAGAGGAGCGGACAGAAAAGGGTGGATCTTGGCACTGTTGTGGGAGGAGAAGCGGCAGGATTTGGCCACGGAGTCAATGTAGGGTTTGAAGGTAAGGTGTGAGTCGAAGATGAAGCCCAAGCTGCGAGCTTGGGGGACAGGGAGGATGGAGACCCCCCTCAATGGTAATTGACAGGGAAGAGGGAGAGGAAGGATTGGGAGGGAAGATCAGGAGTTCAGTTTTCGCCATGTTCAGTTTGAGTTGGCGTTGAGACATCCAGGCGGAGATATC
>QEPC01010893.1:2652211-2699249 GCA_003113815.1 Sphenodon punctatus
CCCCCCCCCCCCCCCTCCTTTAGTTGTCTTTCCTGTAAGCGGAATATACCCAGTTCTGCCGGCCTTTTGCCACATGGCTTCGGAGGAAAGCCCTGTTATCCCTGTAGCTGTTCTCTTCTGGATCGCCTCAAATTTATCTACATCCTTCCCGAAGGGCCGTGCCACAAACTGAACACAACTCTGCAGGTGAGGCCTCACCAGGGCCAAGTACACCACCGCCTCACGCTCCTTGGCTACAGCGTACCTGTTAATGCAGCCTAAAATGGCATCGGCCTTTTCTGCGACAGCATCACATTGTTGATTCAAGGGGACCATGGCTTGATGGCTTAGGATCACAGGGTGCGGCTAGATATTTAAGAAGAGTTTAGGGAGTTTCCTTATCTTGGGAGAGGCAGTTCTAGCCTTAATGACCTGAGGCATTCCAGCTGTCTTCTTGAGTCCGCACACAGATGAAGGGACTTGGTACGTTTTGGAGGGACAGGCCTCCTAATAGATACAGTAGGAATAAGAGGGGGGAAGGGAAAGGAAGCTCACAGTGGTAGACTTGGCCTTAGAATGTGTCTGTAGCCAGAGTGGGGCTCCCACAGTTGCACCCCTGAAGGATGGTTCCATCACACCCTGCAGCAGTGAGTTCCGCAGCTTCTTGAGCACATTGTTCCTTGGATCCGTTTACATGGTGCAACCACCATTCACCAAGTATCCTTTTGTTCCCTTGCTGTGAGATAGGGCAGAACAGCTGTTCCCGACCTGCGTTGTCTAGATCCAAGGAAAAGCTTGGTTCCAACGAGGCTTAATTTTCTTAAATGGGTAATAACAGCAGCCCGGCTAATTGCGCTCCATGAGGCACGAGGTGTTTTGATAAACACGGCTGCCTGCCCCTCACTACCGCTCCCCCTGGGGAGCTCCCTGCCTCTCATCGCTCTTAATCAAGGTGGAAAGAAGCTAGGTTCCCAGCAGGATCCTGTCATTGCTGCAGGCAGCCGCAAGAAGGGGGGGGGGGGGAGGAAAACAGCTCTTCACTGTTTGTGCTTGTTTCTCAATGGGATCCGCGCTGACAGCCTGCGTGGGTGCCACCGTCCCCAGTGGGCGTCCACACGCCTCATGCTGGCAGCTATTCATAGCAGCCGCAGTCCGGTTTGCTGGTTGAGTCATCCTGCCTCTGGCCCAGCGTGAGGAGGCTTGGAAATGAGGCCTGGCCACCCTGCTGCATGAGGATGAGAGCGCCACTCTCCCTCCCCCCCTCGCCCCACCACTGGGCCCACCTTGACTAACTCCCGGGGGTTGCCAGAGGCCCCTACTTGACTGATGTCACAGATGAGCTCCATGCAAGAAGGGGCCCCGTCAGGGTCTCTGGGGACACCCACCTCCAATGGGCCCCGTGCTATGAAGGGTCCCACCAGGGTTTCTGGGTGCATCCAGCTGCAGTGCCCCCCCCCCTCGTACTAGGAGGGGCCCCACCAGGGTCTCTGGGGGCACCCACCTGCAGTGGGCCCTGTGCTACGAGGGGCCCTGCTGGGGTTTCTGAGTGCACCCACCTGTAGTGGGCTTTAGTGTGGCTTTTATGTAGACTCATGATATTCCAAGGTTAGGAAGCCCTGACAGGCTGACAGAAGTGGAAGTCGCTTCAGCAGGGGGGTTATTGTGTATGAGCGCGTTTCAGAAGGTAAGCCATACTCCACCGACAGGGAGAGGTCATTGCAGCTCCTCCCCTTTGCATAGCACTCAAACACACAAATCCCACCGCTCCTAGAGCTAAAACCCAGGAGTCCTGCTAAAAAACCCTGCTCTAACCCACTAGCCGCCGCACTCCCCTCCCAGAGAACCCAGAGTCCTGGCTCCCAGCCGCCCCACTCTAACCCACTAGCCCCCATACCTCTCCCACAGAAGCTAGAGCACAACCCTCTCCCGAGTCTATTACTCAAGCTATCAAGCATGGTGCTGTGCACATAATGCTACACAGACTATGGGGGGAGGGGGCACTCTTCTCTCCCCTGGAGAGTCAGTGCCTCCAGCTCATGGGCCCAGGATCTACACCAGCAGCTAAGAATGCCACCACCCCATTGGCTAACTCACAGTGCTGACACCCCATTGGCTAGCCATTGTGTTCCCCACTCAGGCTGTCATTCCACGCTGCCATAGGGCAAAGTTCTGCGACAATTTGGGCAAATGCAAAATTCTGTAAAAGAAAGTCTGTGATTGCAGGATTCACTAGGCTTGACGTTAGGCCCCATGCACTCCATTTTTTTCTGGCCGAGCCCTCCCTCCAAGGTCTTTGCCAGACTCCCCTTCCCCCAGCGCAACAGGATTCCCTTGCAGGTGGCAGACATGATGTGCCTGGCATTTGTAACCTGGCTCCTTTAGCTAATCCTGCACACACACACACACACACACACACTATAACAACAGATGGTCACTGGGGGAGCCCATCCCTCCTGACCCCAATCACAGAGGCTGAGAGGGAAGGAGCAGATGGCGATGCTCAGAGACAGATCCTGCCATCGATCCCAGGAGTCCCAAGTTGCCATCATGGCTGGGAAGGGGGCAGGCAGTGACAGCTACTTTTCTGAGCATCTTGGGCTGCACGTGTGGGGCCAGCCAGCCCTTAAACCCATTCCTCTAAGCGGATAAATCAGCAATCCTGCTTTGATGGAATTACTGGCCTCGCAAACTGGCTGCAGGCAGCATAATTCCAAGCAGAAGCTTAGGACAGAGCCGAGTTCGTTAGAGAATGGGGGTGGGAAACGGGCAATCATAGCCAAATGCTGAGAACCAGCTGCTAACTAATCTCCAGTATGTCCTGGTGGTAGTTCTGCCCCCTGACTCCAGAGAAGGGTGTCCATCTCTGGTTTCTCCCAGTGGTTTCCAAATTTTCTGGGCCAGTTTGGGACACCTGTGATTAACCCAGAGAATCGGAGCTTCTGGAAGCAGCAGGGGGCAGGATATACACTTTGGCCATCTCCCCATAGCGAATTTTCCACCCCCTTTCCATTGTGGCCCTGCCTCTACAGAGCACCATGATGTCACAATGCTCTGTAGGGGTGGGGTAATGTCAGACAGCCTTTTTGCCCCGCCTCCTTTCCAACATAACCCCGCCTTTTCTCATGTCATTGCAATACTCTGTAAGGGGTGGGATTGCGTGGCAGCCCCTTTGACCTGCCCCCTCCAAAATGGTCCCACCTCCTCTAGGTTTGCTCCTGGAGAGAGGTGGCAACCCTACTCTGGAACCAAGAAGGGGGGTCGGCTGAACGGCGTCGGTCAGCTGGCCTCTGGTGGACACTGTTGATGTGTGGAATCGTATTAAATGGGACAGAGGTGGGAGGTAAGGAGCTGTAGCCAGGATCCCATGAATTCACTGCTGCAATTGCAAACATTTTTGCAGAATTTTGTATTTGGCGAAATTGCCACAGAAATTGCCTCTGGCAGCACAGAATGACAGCCTGAGTGGGGGCAGTATGAGTTAGCCAATGAGATGCTGGCACAGTGAGTTGGCCAATGGGAAGCCAGCACTATCAGTTGCTGGTATATATTTTGTGATATATACCATGGCCTGGGCCCTGCCTATTTGAGTGATCACCTGGGTCCCTGCGATCGTCTGGGGGCGCCCTCCGGGACGTCTCACCTTATCAGTGGGTTCAGATGGAGAGGAAAGCGTTCTCGGCAACTGCGCCATCGCTCTGGAACACCCTCCCAGTGGAGTTTCGCCTCAGCCCTCACTTTCTCGCCTTGCGACAGAACCGTAAAACGTGGCTCTTCCGCCAGGTGTTTGGGTGGGGGGGGGGGGGGGAAAGTTCTTTTTTCTTTTCTTTTATGCGTTAGCTGGGGTTTTATAAATTTTATAAAATTGTAATATGATTTATTTATCTTGTTATTATAATTGTATTTATGTTGTTGCTTTTTTAAAAATTGTGAGCTGCTCCAAGTCGCCTAGGCGAGGAGGGCAGGGTAATATATATATATATATATATATATATATATATATATATATATATATATATATATATATAAATTAATAAAAATAAATAAATATTTCTGGGCTGGGGGGAGTTCACAACCCGCCAGAGGAGACTAGAGCCCCCTGCTGATAGGTCTCTGTGGTATTTTGTAAGGGATTTTGACGATAGGAGATGTTTCACATTGATGGAATGGCATGGTGGGAAATGGATTTACATCATTTGTAGGATGTAGTTCATTCGATTAAACTATTCTGCTCACAGAAACTGGCTTTTCTGCTCACGGAATTTGTGCTTTCTCATTGCAGAATGTTGAGATTTTTTTTTGCAGAATACACGGAGCCCTGGCTGTAGCCCCCTCCCCCCAAGCACTGCTCACCGCCTTCTTTACTGTAATGCGCAGGCTCCATTCCCCCTGGTACCGTGCCCATCTCTGGACAAGCAACAGATTGATTTATGGATTGATATTATTTGTATATTGTGTGTTTATATTATTATTAAATTATATCCTGCCCTATCTGAAGGGTCATGTATATAGCATATTAAAAAACAGACATAGGTATAAGCGAATAAGGCATAATAAATCCCCAATCTGGACCAAAAGTGGCCCCACCTCTGTGGTGCGCTATGATGTCCTGGCACTTCATGGGGGCAGGAGAATGCCTTAACCCCCCTCCCCCGTTTCCTGACATGCCCCACACTCCCCCGGAGCACTGTGGCATCACGGTGCTCAGATACTTGGAGGTGAATGTAAAATGGAGCAGCAGGGTCATGTCCTTCCCCTGAACTTGAGGCACGGGGGGACCTGAGCCTCTCTGAAATGTTGTTCTCTCTGCAAGTGCCCCATCGGAGGGCTAACGTCATGTACCCAGGGGGCCAACAGCCCATGAGAAAGGGGCCCAGAGCATTCCTCTGCTCCAGGGGCCCAGCTTGGTGGGAATGGGCCCCCTTCTGAGGCACTCCACTCCAGGGGGTAGATGCCTTCTACATGTGTGGGGGTGGGGGGCAGGGCAAGCTCATGAGCCCTGGTGCGCCTGCCCCTGCTGTACCTATCTAATGCCCCCTGCTCTGCTCCCTTCTGGCCTGTCCAGCCTCCTGCAGTCCCTCCCCCAACCCCTGGGGGTGCTGTGGAGAGCAATGTGAATGTACCAGGAAATCACCCAGCCCTGGGCCCTGTGGAGAGAGAGACAAGAGGCTCATGTCAAGCAGAGCTGGTGTGCACAGTGCAGACCTAGCTATGGCACTGACTGACCTCGCACCCGGCATCCCTCGGAGTCCCTGAGAAAGAGCGGCAGATCAGGACAGGCGGCCCTCCTCGAGGAGATCCATTGCAGGGCAGGCACGGGGTTTCCTTTCCCCCTTCTCCACCAGTTCACCTGCTCATCGCTAAAGGGGGACAGCAACCCCAGCCAACACACAGGAGTCAGGTCAGAGCAGCCATCGCTCCAGCCCAGTATCCTGTCTCTGACGGTAGCCAGCAAAGTAAGTCTCCCTGCACCCACCCCCAACAAGTTTGCAGTTACTTCCCTGAAGGTGCATAAGGGCCTGTTTGAGGCTTGGGTGGCCCCGTGGGTAAGGTGAGGGTTTGGCAAGGTGAGAGACCTGGGTTCGAGATCACCAAAGGGTTGACAGCAAGCTGCCCTGTCTCAGTTTAAAGTAGAGTAGTAACCATGTCCCCCCCTTGTGGGAGCAGTGGCTGGAAAGTGCTTTGCTGGTCTCAAAATGTAAGGTAAATGATCAGCGCCATGGGCATCCCAAGGCTGGAGGCAAACACCGCCACAGTGCTTCCCAGCAGGGGATGAGAGACCTTTTCCCTTCCAGGGGCCACTTTGAAAATTAGTAGGAGCTCTGTGGGCCGCGCAGAGTTAGGGGTGGGCGTGCTTAAGGGAGATGGGGGAAGAAAGGGGAGGATCTGGATCATGGCTCCGTCCCTTGTCCTTGTGTGCAAGCCCTCCTCTCCACTCCCCTCCCCTGAGCTCAGTCTCTCAGGGTGTAAGAACAGGGACCGGATCCAGGAATTGGAAAGGGACCAAATAAAAACCAGCCTTGGGCTGAATTTGGCCCCCTGGGTCAGAGGATCCCCCTCTCCTGCTTCACAGTTTGAGCTAAAGTGAAAGGCTCTAGCAGACTCATGCACAGGCGTCGACAGCATGCAGGGTCTCTCCATCCTGGTGCCCTCATCTGCTTTGGACTCTGCCTGCTGTACATCCCACCTGGGGGGCTCTCCTGAATTTCTGTGCCTCCCCACTCCAGGTGCCATGCCATGAAGGAATCACTGCACAGACCTTGGGATTGATCCAGGAAAGGGTGCTCAGCCCTCCTTATTCCCAGAGCTGGGTTTGTGGCTGGCTCCCCTCCACCAGGGGGCACTCATTCACTCCTGATAAGGGGCACAAAAGTGCAGTTGCGAACCCCTCTAAGGGCGCTTTTAAACGAGACAAGAAACGCAGCTGATCCTTTGATCAGCCGCATTTCTTGGCGCTCGTTTAAACAGCGCAGCCGGATCTTCCCCCGCGTCAGACCGGGCAGGCGATCCTGCCCCCTCCGACGCGGATCCCCGAAGTGCTGGCTTTACGCCACACTTCCAGGTTCTTTGGCCGGGTTCTTCTGAGCATCAGACACAGCGTTCAGAGGAAGGCGGGGGTAGGATCCCGGCACTGAACGATCCCGCTTCTGGGAGGGAGACAGTAGTATGCCAGGGGGGTGGGGAGAGTCTAAGCCAGGCCTCCCTATGGGAAATTGTCAATTCAGACCCTCCTCTGCATGAGGCATGCTAGTCACACCTCCATCCCCTTAACTCTGCCCCACTCAGGACCCTTGAGCCTTTCCTTCCAAGTGAAAGAGGGCAAGAGGCAATTCGGTCAACGTTCCTGTGACCTTTGCAGCAAGACCACCCCACCCCACCCAAGAAATTATAAACTCAGTCTTTCCTCTGAACAAGGCACGTGAGTCACACCTCCATCCCCTTAACTCTGCCCCACTCAGGACCGTCAATTCTTCCCTTCTAAGCAAAAGTGGGTGAGAGGCAATTTAACCTCTAGGTCAACATTCCCATGACCTTTGCAGCAAGGTCATCCTGTTCAGGCTCTCTCAGCGCCCAAACACACGGTGTTGTTTAGCTGCTGCACCCAAGTGCCACCGTGTGCCAGCCGCGATAGCAGGGCACAGAGGGTGGCACTGCTGACGGCATCGACCCCGCGGATCTGCCTTCGAGCAAAGGGCTGCGCTAGGCCCCTAAGGCGCGGGATACGCTGCTGTGCATTCACATGCTCCGCACAGCCCAAGCCAGAGCATCCCTCCCCCCTCCCTGATCCCAGTCCAGATATTTCGCTGCCGAGGCGAGAGATTTCGGAAACGGAGCCAAGCGTGCACATATTGGTCCAGGCTTCCTTTCCCTCCCTTCCCCCCCAGCCTAGCGGCTCAGAGGAGCCCAGAGAGAGGAAAACGCATTCATTAGCCAGGGGAATAAACTGAAGACGTGACCGGGCCTAATTCATGACAAATGAAAAGCATCCTCCTGCATCCCCATCCCCCCCATCCACAAATGATTAATCGTCCGGACGAAGACGCCCAACCAAGATGAGTGGGAAATCGCTGCGCTTGGCGGTTTAGCGGCAAAGGGCTGGGGGGAGGGGAAGGAATTGGAACCATCGCACCTTGGGGTTTGGATCAGGGGAAAATAGAAGCAAGAGAGAGAGCGAGAGCGTGTGTGTGTGTGTGTGTGTGTGTGTGTAACACATTGGCCACCAGAGACACACACACACAGACTGCAGATTCAACCTGACCTCCATGGAGCTCACCAGGACCATGAAATAGTTCTATCAAATCATACCAACCAGGGGAGGACCAGAGAGCCAGTGCCATCGCAAAGACGGTAAGAATTTTTTTTTTTTTTTTGGGGGGGGAGGTATTGATTCTTTTACTGCGTCCCCCTTCCTCCCTACCCTTGTGACAGCTGGAATGAAAATCCAACCTAACAGCCATGCAGCAAAACCCCTTCCCTGCTGCCATGTGTGTGCGTGCAGCCGCGAACAATACCAGGGGCTCCGGGGGGGGGGAGGGGTTGAAAGGAATAAGAAAGAGGAAACCCTCTCACTTTCAGGATGCTGGTTGGGGGGGGGGCAGCTGAGGGGAGCTTTGTGCTAACATGGGGAGAGGCTGAGCAAAATATTGCAAAGATTCTCTGCATTCACACCTGCCTAGGTCTCTTTTTCTGTGGCTGTCTATCCCCATAAACATCCATCTGTCTGTCTAACCTATCTATCTCCACTCTACACCCATCTGTCTGTCTGTCTGTCACCATAGGCACCTACCTATTCCTGTATACACTTGTCTGTCTATCCACCTCTCTACCCATCATCATTATCTATCTATCTATCTATCTATCTATCTATCTATCTATCTATCTATCTAAGACCTATGCACACTATGTCCATGCACATTTCTCCATCCATCAATCCACCCCTTTCCACACCCCTTTTCTGTCTCCCTTCTTGCATGCGGTGTATCTAGCTACAGATATCGGTGTGTATGTCTATAGCAATATACACAGCTGTGTATATTTAAAAAGGTCAGATCGTCCAGCCATGTTGCAGATTTGTGCCTAGCTCTCTGTATCTGCACAGACATGTATAGGTCTATGTATGTATACGTGTGTGTGTGAGAGAGAGACATACAGAGATAGACACGAGTACTAATCATTGTGGAGCTATACAGTGTGTGTGTGTCTATGGATAGACATGGAAGTGTATAGATTCTTCCATCCACCCCTTTCTCTAGTTTTGTTCTCTCTATAGTTACCTATTTATCGATGTAATGTGTATCTTGAATGTGTGTAGACACACACAGCTGAATATTTTTAAGTGTATCTGACCATCCACCCATCTTTTCATACATGAATCTAATCTATTTATCCCATATACGTCAGTGTACAGCCCCTTATTTGGGGTCGTTTCCGCTCTCTGCTCCCAAATTTCCCCCTCACATGTAGGGGGCGGGAGCGATTTATCCAGAGTTTGGTGGAAAATGAAAATTCTGACCCTCTGTGGGCAAAATATAAAAAGAAAGGGCTCTGGCTGGCAAGGATGACGTGTGCGATGCGGGGAGCAAGGTGCCATTGATGGCAGGGGGAGCAGTCAGCTTGAGCTGATTCAAAAAAGGAAGAGAAAAAATTTTCCTCAATTACCTCTTCCTCCGCACACACTAAATTCCCTAATCAGAAGGTTGTGCAGTTAATGATGCAGCAGCCGCCGCCTGCTGCTATTAGCGGAATTGGATTCAGTAGGTAGTGAGAAAAGCAAGATATTTTTATTCTGGGGCTGAGCAGGATTCTGGAGCTGTTACTAATTGGTGTGTGTGTGTGTGTGTGTGTGTGTGTGTGCACATGGGCTTGTGTCCATGTGTGTGTGAGTGTGGTAGAATTGTCATCCATCCAGTTTTCACCTGAGCAGGCCAGGGATTGGGGATCTTTGCCCAGTGTTTGGGCTGAGGCCAAATGTCCAGAAATGGATGACTTGAACTGCCCCCACCTCCCCTGCTGCCCTATACCCTCATGCCTCTGTGTTCAGCTTCTCCCCCCACATACCTTACACCCGGGGTGGGAGAAGCCTTAAACCTAGGGGACAAATGCGGCCCGGGGCTAGTTTTTATGTGACCGCTTTCCAGTTCCTACCCGCAAGCCCTGAAAGACTCAGCTCGGGGGAAGGGAGCAGAGAGGAGGGTCTGCACACAAGGAGGGGGGGACAGATCCATGGCACAGATCCATGATTTGGACCCACCTCTTCCTGAGCGTGCCCCTTAAGTACCCCCTGCCCCCCAACTTCTGTGTGGCCCTCAGAGCTTGTGCTCATTCTCAAAGCGGCCCCTGGGAGGGAAAAGTTCTCCACCCATGACTACACCTTTTGTGGATCATGGCCTATGCGTGTCTCTCTCTCGCACACATACATATGTGCAAACATGCATCTATATACATCCGGGTATCTACCTGGGTGAGTTTGTGTGTGCACTTGTGCAACTATACACATGGGGGATTGTGTGTGTGTGTGTACTCACATGTATGGATTTACTTTGGGTGTGCTGCAAACACGCAGCTAGATGTGTATGTACAGAGGGGTGTGTGCAAATGTGTGTGCATGCAGGTGTGTGCATACTCCCCAAGAAGTGCTCAGCACTCTCTGCCAAGACCTACTCCTCATGGGCCCTCATACCAGTCCCTTAAAGAGTTTGTACAAGAAGTCGAGCATCAGTCTGGGAGCTCTGCTTGGCTAGGAGAGAGTGCAGAGTAGGTGAGGACATCAGCAATGGGCTGGCTCTAGAAGGATGTGTGTCAGTGTGACACACGTGGTCAGACACACATACACAGTGAAATCCTGTCCTCATTGGAGCCAAGCACACACACATGCACGCGCACACAGAAACACACAGGGAAATATTTGACCCTTATTGGAGCCAAACTCTCACACACACACGTGAAATGTTATCCTCCCTAGAGCTAACCTCTCTCTCTCTCTCTCTCTCTCTCACACACACACACACACACACACACACACACAAAACCCTGACCTCAATGAAGTCAATGTATGGGAATTCTGTCACTGAAACTGGGGGTGGAAGAAGGTGAGATTCCTCCACCCACAAGGGTCAGCTCTCCTAGGCTGTTCGGTCATTGTGCGAATGGGGCTCATCCCAAAACAGAATCCCTGCTCTCTCTACCCTCCCCCGCAGGATGGAGTCCCCCAATTTCCTTCTCTCTCCAGCCTCTTGGGCAGCCTCTATCCCAGCTGAAACAGAGCTCCCCAATAATGAGTGTGAGTGTGTTTATGTGTTTGTTTGTGCGTGTAGGAGTAAACGTGGCTGTGTGATTGTGTGTGACGGCATGCGTGTGTGTGATTGTGCATGCATGCATGTGTGTTTGTGTAATTGTGTGTGTGCACATGATTGTGTGTGCTTGTGAGAGCGATGTGGGATTGTGTGTGAATGCACATGAGAATGAGAGTATATTTGGATGATTGTGCATGTGAGAGTGTGGTTGTGCGATTATGCATGCATGTGAGTGAGTTTGTATGATTGTGTGTGCATGCATTTGAGAGTGTTTGTGTGACTGTATACGTACATTTGAGAGTGTGTTTGTGTGAGTTTGTGCATATGTGTGTTTGTGAGGGGGCGGGCCCAGTGGGACTGATTGGATGATGGGATGGAGCTTATTAGGAGAGGGGATGGAGCTTGTATCTCTTTTTGACTATTGGGAGGTCTATGCGGAAGGCGAGGGCCAAGGCAGTTTCTGGAGCACACAGGAGGGGCTGCGTCTAACTGACCAGCTGACTGGCCATCACATTATGCAGGCAACTTCCTGTTT
The DNA here is from genome assembly GCA_003113815.1 of Sphenodon punctatus. Lineage (NCBI taxonomy): Eukaryota > Metazoa > Chordata > Lepidosauria > Sphenodontia > Sphenodontidae > Sphenodon > Sphenodon punctatus. The sequence continues at coordinate 2,663,516 of QEPC01010893.1, forward strand.
TCTGTTGGAGCTTCATATGCCCACAGGCAGCCAATGAAAAGTCAGGAGGGGAGGAGCCTCTGGGACACAACCCAATCACCTAGGAGGAGGAGGGAAAGCCACTAGGATCTGAGAGGAGGCAGCACCCTGGATTTAGTGTCTGACAACAGGCCCCAGTCCTGTTCCCAGAACCAACCCTCTCTTTGACCCCTCCTGGTCCCCCGTAAACACTCTCCCCTAGAGCAGGAGTATCATGAATACTTCCCGGCAGGGGCGAGCTCTGTCTGTAGGCTCCAGCCTTCTCCCCTGGTCCTTAGGGCACACACTGGCCATCTGTCAGCCAGCTTCCCCTTGAGCCCCTTTGCTTTCCTAGTAGCCGAGCCTCTGTGGACTCATTCACACAACACTTTGTTAGAGTGAGGAGTGGCACAAACCCACATTCTGAGTGTGGTGTGAAACTCTTACCCCTCCCAGTGCTGCTTGATGATCTCTTGTACCCTGCCACTCAATTCAAAGAAGTTTGCTTCCACAACTTTGTATCCATCCATTAGCAATGGTGTTGTCTGAACAGACCAGCCTGGAACAAGCTTCAGTCCCTGATACATCACTTCTTGTTTGCCACTTCCTACCCTGGAATGACCAGAGAGTTGTGGCCAGAAAGAGTCCTGGACCTGGGACTCCCCACTCTACTCTGCGCTACTTCCGGAACATTGCATGCTGGGATATCACAAGGGCATCCCTCCATGCCCTCTGCATTGTGGGAAAAATAGCACAGGGAATAAGGAGAAGAGGGGGCATGGAAAATGCACTGCAATCAGCCATTGTGTTAATATGTTGCTATAGAGCAAGGCAAACACAGATTAAGGAAACCGTGGTAAATTGTAATGGGGCAGGGTATTGTCTGAATGAGGTTTTTGTAGCCACTGGCCCCCTGATTGACTATAGGTGCATCTTCCTCCAGGCCTTTTCCAAAAGGGCTGTATCCTGCAACCACTTACCTCACCTAGTGATTGAAGGTCGATTTACACAACACCCTTCCCCCCTTGCAGACTCTCCACTTATTCCTTAATCTGTGTTTGCCTTGCCCCACGGCAGTGAATTCACACAGCTTGCTGACTCCCCTGCATTTCAGTGTCCAGCCCTTACATCAGGGGCAGAGAATAAGGGATCATCAAGGAACACAAGAAGGATTAAGGAATTCACACAACACTCAGAAATGTGAGTTTGGGCACTACCCACTCTACAAGAATGTTGTTTGAATGAGCTCTCAAGGCTACCCCTGTTAAAAACCTGTGGCTGCTATTTGTCTTCCCCTGCAGCCAAGACAAAGAGCTGACCCCCAGCCTCTTCACCCAATGGTTCCCACATTCCCCCCTCAACCTTCTGCTCTCTCCCCGCTCGATCTTCCACTCTGCTAGGGCTCTGTGGGTGGTTGCTAATACTGCTAAGTTGGAGGGGTGTTTCTTGAAAGCACGGGACCCAGGATACGATCAAGAGAACCTCGGTACGTTCTGATAATCATCTACTTTGCTAAAGCCTGGAGCCACTTTGACCCCTGAATTGTTCACACATCAAGAGCTCAAAACCAAAGTTATTCAGGAGCCTAGGAATATTGGCTCTTTTTAGATGGGACGTGCCCACGGAGGACAACCCATCCCGCCACAGACCCAGGCACCTGTCTGAAGGCAGCGTGGGTGGAGGCATGCTCCCTACGCACTGCCCACCCACGCCCCCACATGGAGCAACCCAGGTTTTTCCCTGTTGTTCCGTCGGGGGGCGTGAATGGGCGATGAGTGGGTGCAGGTGCACACCGACCACGCACCCATTCACTACCGCGCGAAGACCCTCCTCCCCCACTCACCGGACGTGCAGCGCACATGGAGCCTCCCCCCAGGTGGGTCTGTCTAAAAACAGCCAGAGTAACGTGCCAGACTGGGTCAGAACAATGGTCTATCCAGCCCAGTATCCTGTCTCCGACAGTGACTAGTCTCAATTGCTTCAGTCCCCAACAGACAAGAATGGAGTGATTCATTCCCAGCTGTTTCACTCCCAGTCCGAGCTTACATCCCGCAAACCTTCTTGGCTAATAGCCATTAACAGACCTCTCCTTCCAGAACTTATCCAATCCTGGTTTAAACCCAGCGATGCTCCAGGCCTTGACCATATCCTCAGGCATGGAGTTCCACAAACTAATTGGAGTCGGAAGAGAAGTAGGTACTCCTGGAAAATTAGGAGAACCTACTCCTCTTAGCTTTTTACGTTGAAGTAACTATAGTGGGAACCCTTTACTTCGAAGTAAAAAACAAAGGGAAACGTTGTCATGAGATTGCAACGTCCCTACCTTTCTGTTTGCAGCTGCAGAGTGAACAGTTCAGAGGTGAAGTAGTTACTCTGGTTTAATTACATCAAAGTAGTTACTTCAGGAGACTGTTGTTTGTCAGAACATGGACCTCGGCTTCCAGTTCAAGTCCTGAGGGTGGAGGGAAATCTGAAAATGTGGCTTGTATCAGATGGAGGCGTGATGCAGGGTGCGGGGCAGGTGACGGCAGACTGTGTCACCAGCAGAGGATGTGTCAGTGCATCTGTTTGCCGAAGCTTGAATTGGCCAAATATCGAAGTGCTCATTGCTAGCGGATTTCACACAGAGAATCCAAATGCAACGGGGCTGCCCGTTCATTTTGTAGTCGCTAATTTGTTAGCCATTCTTTGGTCCTTCCTTATTTCACTGCCTCCCCTGTCACCAGTCTGGTGCCTCCCTCCCCAATTTCTGGATGTTGCTTTGTGAATGCTGGGAAACAAAAAAAAATCTTAACCCAAACAGGTTGGTACAATTAACCTGGGGAACTCCTTCCCAGGGGATGTTGTGAAGGCCAATAGCAAAACTTGTTTTTTGTTGTTTTTTTAAAGTTGGATAAATTCTTAGCTTGGATAAATTGTAAGGGCTCTTAGTCAAGTTGGTCAGGGGATTCGAGTTCTGTTAGGGGCTGGCTGTGAATGGCAGGGAACAGATTTCTCCAGTACGACACACTGGGCACTTCTTTATAGCAACCAGGGCTGTCACTGTCGGAGACAGGATGCTGGGCTAGACGGACCATCGGTCTGACCCATCACGGTGGTGATTACATTCTTATGGTGCCTGAGAGAGCTTCGTTGAGGAGAAAATTAGGTGTGGAACAAAACCTGAAAGAGACTGACAGAGCTGCTTTGAAAGGAGAACCATGTGGGCAAGCATCTGTCTGGGACGCTGTAGGAAGAGGAGGGCTTCTGAAGTCAGCTCCAAACTTGCAGTTTCTATGACACAGCAATGCCCCTGGGCTTTCTCTGAGAGTCAGGGTTCCCCAGTGAGTGTGTGTCTTTCCCCCATTCCTTCCAAAAACCCCAGCTCCCTTTTAGAAGTTGCCAAGGGAATATGGAGTCTCGGAGCATCATGCTACGATGGTTCAGAAGAGGCCCCTGCGTAGAAGCTCTGCCCTTGGTTTGATCGCTCATCAGAGAGCAGGGCCGCCCGGGAGAGGCTTTGGTGCCAAGATCCCCCCCCCCTCCCCATGATGACTTAGCCCGTGGGCCGTTGCGGCTTGCCAAAGCCAGATGGTGACAGAGCCGATCGGCAATGCTGGGGGCGCTGGGTTGTGAGTCATGACGGGGACCACGCGCCGGCGGTGGGAGACTCACAGAAGCTGGGATCAGTTCTGACCTTCTCCTCTTCCCAGTGGCGTGGGAGTCAAGTCATGCCCCAGGAAACTGGGGATACCTTTAGCGCTAGAGCTAGCTATTTTGTGCTTCTACCTGACTGCACTCCTGAGACTTGGAGCTGGGACCTCTTCTCTGCGGCCCAGGCGAGTCACTGCCAGGAGACAGACCCTGTGGGGCTGAGGCTCTAGGGGGTGAGTCAGCGCTGGGTCTCAGGCTATACCCTACATCCCAATATTTTGAGCAGCCACAGAGGGACAAGCTCCACCCCTTTACCAATAAGCCCCACCCCTCAGGAAATAAGCTCCCCACACACACACACACTTACTGTGCATGCACACACCCCTCCCTGCATAACGAGGCAGAAGCTCTGCTACTTCTCTTTCCCCTTAGTTGCTTGTTCTTCCCCATTGGCCCCTCAAGGGCTTTTCCTGGGAGGCCACCAGGAAAGAGGGGCTGAGGCTTGAATCCCAGCCTTGTTATCTCTCTTCTGCAGGAGGGACAGTGGGATTCAGCACCCAAAGAGGGACAGTCCCTCCTAAATAGGGACAGTGGAGAGGGATGCTAACCCCTAGATGCTGCTGCCGCCATGGGACCTGAGGCCTCTCAACCCCTGAACCTCTAAGCCAGCCCAGCAGAGAGTGCCCCACATGTAGTGAGATGGTAACTGTCTGTCTGGGGAGCTCTCAAGGGGAGGCAGGGTCGGGGTCACCCTGCACAGGAGCAGGGAAGGGGAGCCTAAGTTGGGCCCCTGCTTTGGATGCCTGGGACAAACTCCAGCTCCCATATGCTGGGAACACGGTTTACTCCTGGGCCCCTTCCCAGAGAATCCAGGGCCGCTGCACAGGCCCCGCCCACATGTTACATGGGAGGAGCCACCATGCAGGGCAATTCCTCCAATTTGTGCAGAGCGGCTGCCCCAGATAAGCAGAGCGGACGAGATGTTGGGGTGTTTTTAAATGAGCAAGGCGAGGGGGCGTGTCTGCTGAGCGGTCCAGCCACAGAGCACCCACACCCATGGGGTAGGTGGGGAGGGTTTCTAACGGACAGTTCACCCGCAGCCTCCATGCACACAGCCACCATAAACCTACCCCAAAGCAACTCATACGGGCAGCCGCTGACCCCTTTAAGCGTTCCCAGGAGGGCTCGGGGTGGAACAGGGAGGCAGTGGGCTGTGGACCTGTCTGCTGGCGTGGTGGGCAGCCCGGTTCAAACGGACCAGGGATGTGTGGGCGCCTGTCACACACCGTTCTGCTTTCCCCTGCGCAGCGCAATCCGGCTTTTCCTTTGGTGCTGCGTGGGTCACGGGAGCGCGCCTCCAGCCACGCCACTTTCAAATGAGCGGCTGGGTCAGGTGGGTGGCCCTGCGTGGTACCGTCTTGTTTAATCACACCCTTAGACTGGGTCACCTGGGAGGCCAGGGTTCCAATCCTGTCTTAGCCATGAACCCACTGCGTGTCCTTGGGCAAGTCACTCTCTTTCAGCCTCAGTTCCCCCATCTGTAAAATGGGAATAATCATGACCTACCTCGCAAGCTGGTTGTGAGGGGGAGAGATCCCACTCCTCCCCTATAATGAAGCCAAGCATTAGCACCTGCAACTAAGAATCATAGAATGTCAGAGTTCAAAGGGACTTCATAGGGTCATCCAGTCCAACCCCGTGCTTGAATGCAGGATGATAGCAGCATCCCTGACAGGTGCCCATCAGGCCTCTGTTTAAAAACCTCCAGTGACCTACGACCTCCCTAGGCAACTTGTTCCATTGCTGCACAACTCTTACTGGTAGGAAGCTTTCCCTGATATGGAACCAAAACCTTATTTCTTGTAAATCAGGAGTGGGGAACCTTTTTGCTTCTAGGGGCCACTTTGAAAATTAGTCCAAGCTCCGAGGGCCACACAGAAACTGGAGGCAGAGGTGCTTAAGGAGCGCGCTCAGGTCCCCTCTCCGTGTGTGCATATCCTCAGCTCCACCCCCTTCTCCTGAGCTCAGTCTGTCAGTACCTGGGGGTAATAGGAACCGGATCCAGGGTCCAGATCCAGGAACTGGAAAAGGGGCCACATAAAAACTAGCCCTGGGCCACACTTAGCCCCTAGGTCTGAGGTTTCCCACCCCTGGTGTAAATCAAACTTTTCAACTTTATGAATGTATCCTCATCTCTCGCTACGTGCCCCTTCCTTTTGTCACCCTCCCTCGTCCTGCCTAGATTGTAAGCCCGCCAGGGCAGGGAGCTATCGCTAAGCACAGCTGTTCAGCTCCGGGCACGTTGCTGGTGCTATAGAAACAACAGTAACGAGGATTGCAAAGCCCTTTGAACAATGATAGTGCAATAGAAATGAGACGCCAATACTAACTGGGCACTCAGCCAGACCCGTGTGAACACAGACATGGGGGCTTTGAGTCACAAAGTCAGGAGGTTAACGTAGCGTGCGAGTGGACCCCGGGGACCCGCCACTACCACCCTGCTAGGAGTGATCCCCTTCAATAATTAATGGACCCAGCTGAGTCACAAGTATCAAAGCGCCTCCCCAGGGAGTGCCGGCCGCCAGGGCACGCATGGTGAAATGCAATCCAACAGAGACCTGATTAGTGCCTGCAAACCGCAGCGTCTATGGGGCCGTGTTGTTTGCTGGCTCCATCCCCGGGGCTGGGAATCAAAACCATCGCTCGCTTCAGCCCTTGAAGAAGCGGGATGCGTGAGCGTAACATCAGCAGCTAGAGAGTCAGTGAAGCCGCTGGCCTGGCCGGGGTCGGACTCAGGACCAGGGAGGCCTCCACCGCTTTTGGCCTCCCAGGCTAGGACACCAGCTGAGCCACTGGGTTCATTGTAGGTATTGTTTAGATCAGGATGGGGAGCCCCAGGCCCAGGGGCCAAATGCGACCATGACTAGTTTTTATGTAGCCCCTTTCCAGTACCTGGATTCCTGGCCTCTGGATCCAATTCTCACCTCCAAGCACTGAAAGACTGAGCTCAGGGTAAGGGAGCAGAGCAAGGAGAGGGGACAGGGCGTGCGTCCCCCAGAGATCTGTGCCCCACCAAGGCCAACCCACCCAGGATCTCACCAAAGTCCTTTATTATACAGTCCACATACAGAGTTCAGGGGTGCCTCTTTCTTAGGCTAGGCCTGGCCTGGTCTCGTCCCCTTCTTGCCAGGTATCATAGAGTCACAAGGGCTGGAAGAGACCCCAAGGATCATCTAATCCAAAACCCTGCACCGTGCCAGGACCGACCACACCCCAAACCATCTGCACAGAGAAATCCCACCCGCAGCTACAAGCAGAGACTGGGCCCAACCAGAGCGCACCGATGCCTGAAATAACAGGAAATAAGTTAAGAAAAAGAAGGATCTAGATGTCCTGAAACCCACGCTGCCGGGGAAGACAAAAAACCCCTCAGACTAAGTCAACTGCCAATCTGCCCAGAGGAAAAATTCCTTCCCGACCCCAAAGATGGCGATCAGTTCGTTAGAGCCTGAGCATTTGTATCAACCACCCCTCACCCCCAGTCTCTTCCAGACTCCTTCTTCAGGCCAGGCACAATCCTGCCCGAAGGAGGCTGAGCTCTCTCTGGCTCCTGCCTCTCTCAGCAACACCCCTTCTCAGTCCGCAGTCTGAGCCTCCTCCTCGACGCTTGGGCTAGCTGATCAAGGGCTGGCCTTGGGCTGGCTGACCCGACTTAGGCCCTTGGAGGCTAGCTCAGCTCAGCCATTTCAAGGCACTATCCTGCGTCACTGGGGTATTTTCCGGGCCGGCACTACCATCTCTTAAATGGGCAGGATTCAGGCACCCGGCCTGACCCTGCTACAGGACAGATCCATGATCTGGATCCTCTTCCCGAACTCACTCCTTAAGCCTTCCCGACTCCCAACTTCTGTGTAGCCCTTGCAGCTTGTTTAAAGTAGCTCCAGGGAGGGGAAAGGCTCCCTTCGCCTGGCTTAGATTCATTAGAGGATGTTTGGGGATGAGGGAATCTAGAGAAGGCACCAGGCTGGGATTCAGGAGGCTGGGGTGGGGGTGGGGGGTGTCTCCAGCTGAAGTGGTTGGAGCAGCCCTATTGAATTGACAGATGCACGTTGGGGAGTTAAAGTAAAAAATACGCCTCCTGTTTCTGGAGTTGGTAAGGGGCAAGGTCTGAGTTTTAAAAACTGATTCAGGGTTTGATATTGGTTCATTCGATCCTTGTTTTGGGTTTTGATAGTTGCTCCAAATGGGTCAAGGTGTCATCCGGGCTTGGGGGGAGTGGTCCAATCCTGACCCAGTCCCTGGTCCTCTACCTGCCCTGCCCTCCCTTCCCCTCCCCTCTGCTGTCCCCACTGCCCCATTCTGCTCGTCACCCCTTTCCTTCATTGCCCTCTCATGCACTTCCCGCTGCCACCCCACATGGGTCCACCACCTTTCACACATCTCTCCCCACAGCCCCTTGGCAGACCCACATCCCTTCCTGCCTGCCCTGTCCTTCTCTGCAGCCCCTACATCGGCTCCATTTAGCCAGGCTGCCACTACTTGTGGTTTCACCCTGAGACTTCCATTTTGGCCTGTAGGAATCTCAGGGTCAAACCATGTCTGCAAGAGGTGGACAAACATAGCTCTATATCTTGGAGCTTCCCCCACCTTCCTCTGCAGCCCTACATCTCCCCTATATCTTCCAGCTCCCCCCACTCCCTGCTGATGCCCCTACATGGTTCCCCCATTGCCCTCCCCTGCAGCCCCTACCTACCCCACATCTGCCCTATATCTTCCAGCTCCCCCCACTGCTGCCCTGCATGGCTCCCCCATTGCCCTCCCCCTTAGCCCATCATTTCTGCCCCACATGTCATTCCCCACTGCCTCCATCTTCCCCTGCAGCCTTTTCCCTCCTAGGCACGCTCATAGCCCCCTGCCACTCCCCTAACATATCTGGACCCCCTCACCCATGCACACACCCTGCCCCACCCTGCTGCCCTGCATTCCCCTCGTTCCCCATCACAGTATTTTCCTGCTACTACTCTCATATCACTAAGATCTCCCCTCTTCCCGACGTGATTGTAGAATGTGGCTGTTCCGCCTGGCTTTTGATGGGAGGATGGATTAGGGTGGTGGATAGTTAGAGATATTTTATTTCATCCTTGTTTTGATTGTTTTAAGTGTTTTTATTATTGTGTGTGAGCTGCCCAGAGCTGCCTGTGGCAGGATGGGTGGGGTAAAAAGTTTTTAAAATAAATCAATAATTTCAACTTTGCCCAGGGACTAACAGCAGGTCCGTCCACTTCTAGCTGCAGGAATTCGGACTGGCCCAGTGGAAGCAAGTGGTTTTTGAATTCAATTCCTAAATCAGAAACACTCAATTAAAAAGGGGTTATGTGTGGATGCTGCAGAAGGTGGGGAGAGGGGGGCTGAGTCAGAAGGGGAGTGGTGCCAAGGGGTGTGGCATTGCTCCTTCCCATTCCAAAGTAGCCACGCCCTTTACGGAATGCCATGATGTCACAGCATTCTATGGTGGAGTGCGGAAGGCCAGGCTCCTCCCTATTCAAAGTAGCCATGCCCCTTGCAGAATGCTATGACGACACAGCATTCCACAGTGGAGGGAGGGGGTAAGGATCCTCCCCTTTCCAAAGTAGCCACGCCCTTCTGGAATGCTATGACAGCAAGACATCAGTGGAGTGGGGATGGCCAGACTCCTCCCCATTCCAAAGTAACCACACCCCTTCTGGAATGCCAGGAGTGGGGAGGGCCAGGCTCCTCCCCATTCCAAAGTAGCCACGCCCCTTGCGGAATGCCATGATGTCTCAGCATTCCACAGTGGAGTGTGGGGTGGGTGTGCAGGGTTCTTCCCCTTTCAAAGTAGCCACACCCCTTGCAGAATGCCATGATGTCTCAGCATTCCATGGTGGAGTGGGGGGCAGGGCTCCACCCCTTTCCAAAGTAGCCACACCCCTTCTGGAATGCCATGATGTCACGGCATGTGGGGGTGGAGGGTGGGTAGGGTTCCTCCCCTTGCGGATCGCTGGAATGTCATGATGTCATAGGTTTCCACAGAGAGGTGGGGCTACATCCAGGCCAGTGAAGCGGAGAGCTCAGGCTGGAAGGCCAGGACTAAGGAGATCTCTCCCCAAGGACCTAGGACACCCTCCTGCTCCCTACCTTGGTGCCCATGTCCCTCCTCTGCTGCTGAGCCGAGCCAGACCCAAGGCAGGCGAGGCCAGTGCCGACAGCCCCCACCCAGAGCTGTGTCCTCTCGGCAGGCTCCATGGCAGATGTTCTGCTGGTGGCAGCACAAGGGCCATATGGCCGCAGCATGGCCATGTACAGAAATAGCCCGGCCTTGGGAAGTCCAGCCAGACACCATGGCCTGCTTGTTTCCTCCCCCAGGCTGCCAGGGGGAGTTTCACTGGGGACAGCACGCTCAGGACTCTTCAAGGGCAAAAAGACAGATAGGAATGGGGTCAGCTAGCAGCCCCCTGCAAAAGGGGTCTAGTAGTTAGAAGGGGGGCTGGGAGTCAGGACTCCTGGGTTCCCTGGGAGAGGAGTGGTTCCTAGTGGTTAGAGCAGTGGTCCCCAAACCCTTATGCTCAATGCGTACAATTATCTGGGGCAGTCAGGGAGGGGGATGCTGCCTCTGGTAATCAGCTCTGCTTCTTCTCTGCCTCTGCCCCATGCAGGCTTTGTCGGGCTCCATCCTCTCTGCCCTAACCTCAGCTGTTTCTTTTCTAAGCTGAGCATCCCGGATGTTTTGAGCCTCTCCTCGTACGGAAGCCGCTCCAGGCCCTTTGCCGTCTTTCTCTGCACCTTTCCCAGTTCCGATCTCCTTTCTTGGGGCAACCGGAATGGCCCCAAGAGAACGAGGAGGGGGTGCCCCATGGGCGCCAGAGGGAGGCTATTTAACAAAGCTACTCCCATCAGTCCTGTCTGAAAATCCCATGATCTCACCTAAGGTCGGCATTATCCTGCTTTCGGGGAGCTCTGGATGGTCAGGCTGCTGTCACTGGAGCTGCCCGCTGCCCTGCCAGGGAAACTGGTTGGTGGGGCATCTGTGCTTGTGTGTGTGAATGTGTGTGCATTTGTGCACAAACGTGTGTGTGTGAGAGTGCATGAGTGTGCGTAAGGGGGTGAGAGGGCGGGACTTATGTTCCTCTTTGGCTGCTTCGAATGTTGGGAGGTATCTGATGCCTCGGATCCCTCGCCTACGGCGTTCACAAACCCTCCTGAATCAACACCTCTGGCATCTCTCCCAACAGAGTCTATTCAGGAGAGACAGTCCCTCGTTGGGTGTTGAATCCCGCTGTCCCTCTTTCAGGAGAGAGAGACATAAAGTCCGGTACTCAAGCCTCAGGCCTCTCTTTCCCGGCGGCCTCCCAGGCAGGGTTTCCACCTCTGCACATTTTTAATGAATACCTATGGAAAATAAATGTTGCAGCCCCTGCATTGGCTCCTAAGGGACAATGAGGAGCGTGAGAACGGAAGGACAAGAAACTGGAGAGCGTCTGTCCTGCTTTAGCCCTTTGGAATGTTTGGGGGGGGGGGGTGCGTGCATGTAAGTAGCTGAGAGGGTGGAGCTTATTCAATGATGGGCAGAGCTTATCTGCCAAGGGGTGGGGCTTGTCCCTCTTTCCTCTGGAAAGACTGGGCGGTATGTTTCCTCTATTCACAGGGGGGGAACCAGAATCAAAGCTGAACTGAACCCCCTGGCAGGCAGCCCCTCCTTGGCCTCAGACCTTTCCTCCACTTGCTCTGGGTGCTGCTCCCCCTGAGACTGAGGTGCCCCCCTTCAGGCACCCCCTGAAAACAGCAGGAAGGGCAGCTGGGGGGGGGGTGGATACTGGAGCAGGGACAGCTGAGGCCCTCAGTCTGAGGGGCTGCCCCTCACTTTGGAAAGCTGCAATAGGAAGACTCCAGCTCCCCCTTGGCCTTGCGCAGCTTCCTCCCACCCGCAGCAGCTTGCTGCAATGAGGCGTGTGCCCGCAGCAAGCTCACTCAGCAGGCGGGATCATCGTTTCCCCCACAGCCTGGAAAACACCCAAGGCCCCCGATTAGCATGCAGGGCCGGCTTGCTGCCCCTGTGGAGCAAAGGCCTCCACCAGCTGCCTCTCCTGGCACCAGAGGGCCATAGAGACGTGGGCTTCGTGCCATGGGGTGCGGGTAGCACCACAAGAGCAAAGCAGCTTGAATTCTCTTCCTTGGCTTTGCTCCTCCCTTTGCTAGCGAGACTGGAGGAGTGCATGTGCGTAAGGTGCGCTTGTGTGTGCATCGCACACTCCCAAGCTGTCGTGTGGGTGGTGCGCTCAGGGGCAGGCTGTTTGCAGAGGGGGTGGTTCCTTCTGCCCCTTGTCTGTGCCACACGGCAGGGGGTGGGGGGGGGGAGGGATACAGCGGGCCGCTCCACATTAATGCAGCACATGCAAACCGATGACCTTGGGACACGTTGCAAAGTGATTCCCGTTCGGTGGCACAGCGGCCTGATGTGACGCAGCGGCAGAACGCTTCCGTAAGGGCTGGATCGGCTTTCTGCATTGGCCGAGCTGAGGGGCAGCAAGCTGGTCAGTGGGATCAAAGTGAGAACTGATAACAAATTGTCTCCACTTTGCTGAACCTGATTCATCATATCTCGAACTTCCTGTCACCTCTAGCTCCAGGAATCCACCTCAACCTTGTGTTCATACCCACTCGTGTTATTGCCCCTTTGCAACATCCTGGGGCAGTGAGTTCCACAGGTCAGCACAATGGGGCCCTGGTTTTGGATCTGGAACATCTGGGGGTGGGGGGAAGGGGAGGTATTGTAGTAGCAGTGACCAAGGAGCCCAAACTGCTTCTAAGAGGCGTTTCCAGCAGCTCATTTCCAAGACCCCCAGCCAGGCCATGTCCAGGCAAGTGCAGCTTATGTGCCTACACAGTGCCCCATGTTATTGCCCTGGGGGGGTGTGTGTGGCACCTCAGCCTCAGTGGGAGCAGGGGGGCTCACGTTGGCCCCCAATACACGAGATCCATGAATGAACTTGAAATGACAACATGGGTGTGACAAGCATTAGTGTAAAATACAGCCCCTCCGAGCCTAGTCATGAGGAACGCTCCCTATTGGGGGGGGGGGCACAGTGATTCAGGAAGAGAGTGACACACGCACCCCCACAACCTATGAGGCCCAGTAAGAAACTAGAAATAGCAACACAGCCCTGTATTGGAGCGAGTCCCAGCCCCTGAAGGGGGTGGTATGTTTCATTGAAAATGAATTACAGTAACGTTTTCCTCCTTTTTGGGTTGGATGAGTCGGGGTGTGTCTGCATAGCTCCCAACGTTTCGAGTAGCCAAAAAGGGACAAGCCCCGCCTCCTCTGCCAACAAGCTCCACCCCAGTGAACAAACTCCACCCCCTCACATATTGACATGGCATGCCCATGCACCTCCCAGCAGGCCGCGTCCCCGACAGAGGGACAGGCACTCTCCTGCATCTTACTCCACGTGTCCTTCCATCCTCTCCACATTGGCCTCTCAAGGGCTTTTCCTGGGAGGCCACCAGGAGACTGGAATCCTGGCCTTTTTAACTGTCTGTCTGTCTGTCCTGAAAGAGAAACTTTGACCCCCTGTAGGAGGGACAGTGGGATTTGGCAGCCAAAAAGTCTGTCCTGAGTAGTCACCGGTGGAATGCATGTGTCTGTCCAGCCTGCGTAGGTTAGGAGGCCATCCTGTCCCCTGGATCTAGCACCTATCCCCGGCCCCCCCTGCCTCCCCTTCGTAGCTGAGTAAGTAGAAAATGTTCCCTTTGAAAAGGCTCCTTCTCTGGCCTGTCTTTTCCAAAGCTGCCTCCAGATACATCATGACACAGAAAAGCAGCTGACGTCTCATTTCCACACGATTCTGTCTGACTTTCATCACCTGCCCCCCTCCCCCGCCTTCTCCTGCTCCCCTGCAGGGGGTCAACAAGCAGATCTGAAGGCCCCGGCATCTCCCTTTGTAGTAGCTGGGGATGGGGGAAAGTGGGCATCAGCAGAGGCGTCACCTCCAGACCCTAGGGGTTTTGAAAGGCGGCTGCTGATGCAAGCAGGATGCAGAGGGTGCTCTGTCATCCCCGCATCTCTCTGCCTGGCATTCCTCAAACCACTGGCTCAGGAGTTAGTCCCATTGACCAACTGGAGGAAGGGGTTTGTGGGACCCAGATGAAAGTGGGGTGGGGTCTAGTGGGAGGGTGACTTGGAGAGTGGAGAGAGTTTCACTGTCAGGCCTCCTGGCAGGGCCAGCCTTAGAATCTGCGGGGCTCAGGGCAAAGATAAAATGCGGGGTCCCTGGTGGCCCCTTCCCCAATTGGGGGAACCCGCCATGGGGCCCCTGCTGTGAGGGAGTGGGGACCCCCACACCCTGCTCTCGCCTCTGGTGAAAACGGGGGCTGCTGTGGGGCCCCTGGAAAGAGCGGGGCCGGGGACAGTCACCCCGGGTTGACCTGTGGCCAGCCCTCCCTCCTGGGTGAAATCTTGGGCCAGTTGCTCCCCTGCTCTGTGCCTCAGGTTCCCCATCTGCGCAACGGGGCAAATAAGGGTTAACCCACTTCCTGTGAAGGGTTTAGGGTATCAATGGCTGAAAGAAACTGGGCACTGGGAGATTTCCCTCCTCTCTTCCCATTTAGAACAATAGCACATCTCCACCCCCCCATTGAGAACAAAGGTGCATGTGCATCCCTCCCAATTAAGAACAATAGCACATCCTTCCACATCGAGAACAATAGTGCATCCCCCTCCAATTGAGAACCATGGCACATCCCTCCCAGTTAAGAACAATGGTGCATCCCCCCTCCAGTTGGGAACAATGGCACATTCTTCCCCATTGAGAAAAATGGCACATTCCCCTTGAGCATCCCTACTCCCATTGAGAACAATGCAGTATCCCCCGCCACCCCCCCACCCACACAATGAGGAAAATGGTGCAATCCCCCATTGCCCATTGAGAGCAAAGGCACATCCCTGCGGCTGAGAGCCAGGGGCTTAGCTGTCATAGGGACAGGAGGGACATTTGTCCCAGGGCCCAAGCTGGGGGGCCGAAGCTTGAGGGAGGGGCACAAATCCTGTCCCATTGCAGTGCAGCCAGGTGGAGTGCGAGCTGAGTGGAAGTGCTTGCAGCATGCGGCACACATGGGATGCACAGGCCAGAGCAAGCACTAACAGAGGCAGGAGGCTGGCAGCCTCCAGCGCTCAGAAGCAGCAAGGGGAGGGAGGGAGGGAGAGGGAACAGTGTCAGGAGGAGTGTTCCTGGAGTCTGAGAAATGGACTCACCGGACTGGAGGTGGGGGCAGAGTCCATTTCTTGCACCTATGCCTATTCCAACCTAGCTACGCCCCTGTTGAGAACTAGATCACATCCACCATTGAGAACAATGGTGCATTCCCCCCATTGAGAACAATGGTGCATTCCCCCCACTGAGAACAAAGGTGGATCCTCCATTGAGAGGTGCATTCCCCCACTGAGAGTAATGGTGCATTCCCCCCATTAAGAACTCCATTGAAAGTAATGGTGCATCCCCCCCCAGAACAAAGGCGGCTACTCCATTGAGAACTATGGCTCCTTCCCCTTTGAAGTGCTGTTCATGCATGAGCCTGTGGCAGAGTGAGGGTTAAATGCAGCTCCTGATTGGAGGGGGCTAGGTTTGATGGCAGCTATAAAATGAGCAAGCCAGAGGGAGGGGGTGCAGTAGAGGAGTATTGGGGTTCGGGGTTCCGGCTGAGATTTCGCAAGCCAGGAATACTACATTCTACTGTGGGGGAGTCACTCGTGCCCCAGAGATGGGGGCCTTGTCTTTGAGTAAATGCAGCTTTTTTCAGACCCAGTGCTACTGGTTTTGTGGGGGGCCGTGAGGGGGAATACCAATAAAGTTGTCTCCTCCAGTTTGGGGGTGTGAATGGACTCCCCTGGTCCAGCCCCATAGTCTTTTGGGGTCTGGAATCACCCATGATGGCTGCTTCCTTACTGGAGGAAGTTCTAGACTAGGGTGGCCAGATTGAAACTTCATAGGATACTGGGGGGGAGGGGCTATCGTTTCTTTGGGGCTCAGAACCCCTTAGAGCAAACTTCTCCCCATCCCCATAGGAGAATGAAATATGGGGGTGGGAATTATGCTCTGTGTGATCCTAAGGGGCCGTGGGGCTATCTGTTCTATGGGGCTCTGTGGAGCTGGGAGGGGGGTATTAGACCCCCCTTAGCTCGGGTGCTCAACTTAATTCATGACGAGGGCCGGAAAATTTGATTTAGACCCAACCCTGGGCTGCATGTGGCCCCACCCCCAATTTGCATGTCCCCACCCGCAATTTGCATGTCCCCACCTCCAATTTGCAGTGGCAGCCCCACCCCTCATCGCTTCCCCCACAATCCCACTCCCACTTTTATTCATACACACAGTCTCTCACACACACCTTCATTCACATTCTCACACAGTTGCAGACACACACACTCATGTGCATCCATTCATTCACATGCACACACTTTCCTACACTCGCATGCACACTCACCATACACTTTTTACAGACACTTCCTTAGACGTGCACTTTCTTACACACTCATACCCATACACACTTTCACACACACATTTTCTTACACACACATTCATGCAGTTTCCTACACACAAACGCACTTTTCCTACACACACGCTCACACTGTATTGCATGCTCTCTCTCTCACACACACAAAGAGATCATTGGGGCTGGGGGTGGAGTGGCTGTGTTTCTGGAGGAGCAGTGGGACTGGGTTGGGGGGCACCAGGTAGGTTGTTGGGGGGACTGTGTGGCTGTGGTGGGTGGCTTGGTGGGATGGTCTAGCTTGGGGGCATCTGAGCTGCCAGCGTTTCCCACCCCACATCCCCCATAACATCTGGACCAGAATGTATACACTGGGCAGGTTAGTGGGATCTGTGGCCTGGTGGTAATTGGTGGCATTCTCTGTCTTTGTGTGGGGTCCTGGAGAGCAATCCCCTCTCTGGACAGGTTGGGGCTCGTCATCTTGGAGAGGAGACGACCGAGAGGGGATGGGAGAGACGTTTATAAACTTCTGAGTGGAGTGGAATGAGTCAACAGGAAGTTGTTATTTACCCTCTCAAACAGCACTAGAACTAGGGCACAGAGACACCCCATGAAACTAACTGGGAGCAATTTAGAACAAAGTTGTTCTGGGGTTTTTTTCCTACTCACTGGCCAGCCTTTGAAACTGACCAGCCCTGATTGTTTCCCCCACTTTCGGGGTCGAGGCTGGTAGTGTCGCTGGGTTTCAAAACGGATTGGATAAGTTCTTGTATATATCTTCCAGCTCCCCCCACCCCCTGCTGATGCCCCTACATGGTTCCCCCATTGCCCTCCCCTGCAGCCCCTACCTACGCCTGGATAAGTTCTTGTATGACGGGTCCATTATTGGCT
The DNA here is from genome assembly GCA_003113815.1 of Sphenodon punctatus. Lineage (NCBI taxonomy): Eukaryota > Metazoa > Chordata > Lepidosauria > Sphenodontia > Sphenodontidae > Sphenodon > Sphenodon punctatus. The sequence goes on from QEPC01010893.1 coordinate 2,680,538, forward strand.
ATTAACCAAGTAGTTTGAGGCGGGGGGAGCTGGGAGTGAACAACAGGGAATGGATCGCTCCACTGGGACCTGTTGGGCTCTTCTCTGAAGCGACCGAGATCGGCCACTGTCAGAGACAGGATACTGGGTTCGATGGACCATTGCACGGCAATGCCCAGCACGGCACTGACTATGTTCTCCCGGTTTCAGCACCAAGGAGACAGACCCCATATAGTGCTGTTGAGCTCTTCCCATTACAATACTGCTCGTAATAGCGCAGGAATTGGGCTAATAATTTATTATTATTATTATTATTATTAATAATAATAATAATAAATAAATTGTTATTATTATTATTATTATTATTATTAATGTTGTGTCAACAATGTGCCTGGTGCTGAGCAGTCATGATAATAGAGAGAGGACCCTGCCCCGAGGAGCTTACACTGTAAAATGGATAAAGGAGGGGGAGAGATAAAGCTGATCCAGGTGGCACTGGAAGCCACTGGATTCAAAGGGGATGGGAGTGATTCGTAAGACAAGCCCCTCATCTTTATCCAGTGCCAGTCACAGAGTCAGAATCACACTTTGTTTCCCGGACTCCAGGATATAAATGGACACACTACTCCGAGTCTTAGGAAGATGAACGTGTCTGGCTTTCCCCGCACCCCAGTGTCAAACCCAGCTCACCTTGCCCTGCCTGACTCCCGGGCCCTTGGGCGATGGTAGCTCTTTAAGAATCTAGATGGTTGAGTTGGATGAAGCCAGGAAGCTGGGGAGTTTCTTAATCTTAGAAGGAGCAGTCAGACTTAATAGCCCTAGGCCTGGGGTGGGGAACCTTTTCCTTTCTAGGGGCCACTTTGAAAATGAGTCCAAGCTCAAAGGGATGCAGAGAATTTGGGGGCAGGGGATGCGTAAGGGGGGCACTCAGGAAGAAGAGGAGGATCCGGATCACGGGTCTGTCCCCTTTCTTTGTGTACAGGCTCTCGTCTCTGCTTCTTTACCCAGGGCTCGGTCTTTCAGTGCTCAAGGGCAGGAAATGGATCCAGGGGTCAGATCCAGGAACTGGAAAGGGGCCAAATAACAAGTAGCCGTGGGCTGCATTTGACCCCCAGTCCCTGTCCTAGGCAGAGCCTAGTTCCTTTGTTCAGGGAAGCACATGTAGCTGAAGAGACTTACAACATAAGTTGGGGAGGGGCAGCAGGGGGGGTGGCATCCCCTCCAACATTGAAAAGAGGGAAATAGACACACTTCATCCCACCCCTCATTTGCATAAATGTACATGGATTTGCATGTGTATATGATGATTTGTAATTGCTCATTGACTAATTTGGGGGTGAGTTGGGGGGGGGAGGCTGTCTGTATGAAAGGCTCTGGTTACACATACATTTGTCATTGCAGGATGGATGGTTTGAGCTGAAACTCAGCCTGTTAAAAAGTCAAAATTCTCCAATGGGGGCATTGACTTTGGCTCTAAAGTTTTAGTTTTAAAGACCCTCAGAGGATCCCAGGTGGAAGCAGGGACAGTTCCTTTTTGCAGCTAAAGAATCCCCTCTCACAAACACACTCACACCCCTCCTACCTTTTTTAGTTTTCATCTTGATCCCTGGCGCCCAACTCCCTCCTGCCTGGGTGTTCCCTTTCTTTGTTCTTGGATAGCGATGCTTAGCCCAAGCTTGTTAAAGTGAGAACAGCTGCTCCCGACTCCAGCAATCTTGTTGACAATAACAGCCAGGGCAGTTAACCTTGACAAGTCCCAGTTCTTTCTCCAGCTGGATTAAAGAGGTGTTAACATTAACAACCTCCTTTGTCTGCTGGATCTGATACAAACCTTACACTGCAGGGAGCCCGGTACAAGATAACAAAACCTGTTACTGTACTGGGCGAAAAGGTATAGTACTGTTGGAGGGTATGGAACAGTCTCCTAATAGATAGAACACTGTTGTTTTCTATGGACTGACACTATGCTTCTCTGTGTCATCACCCCCCCTCTCTCCCCCTCCCCAGGTGCCATAGCCACTGTCATCCAAAATGCCGGAGCAAAGCAATGACTACCGGGTGGTGGTGTTCGGCGCCGGCGGTGTGGGGAAGAGCTCGCTGGTTCTGCGCTTCGTCAAGGGCACTTTCCGGGACACCTACATTCCCACCATTGAGGACACCTACCGGCAGGTTATCAGCTGTGACAAGAGCGTCTGCACCCTGCAGATCACCGACACCACTGGCAGCCACCAGTTCCCTGCCATGCAGCGCCTCTCCATCTCCAAAGGCCATGCCTTCATCCTGGTCTTCTCCGTCACCAGCAAGCAGTCCCTGGAGGAGCTGAAGCCCATCTACCAGCAGATCCTGCAGATCAAGGGCAGCGTGGAGAGCATCCCCATCATGCTGGTGGGGAATAAGTGTGACGAGACCCAGCGCGAGGTGGAGACCAAGGAAGGCGAAGCCATGGCCAAGGAGTGGAAATGCGCCTTCATGGAGACCTCGGCCAAGATGAACTACAATGTCAAGGAACTCTTCCAGGAGCTCCTCAACCTGGAGAAGAAGAGGAACATGAGCCTCAACATCGACGGGAAGAGGTCCAACAAGCAGAAGAGGACAGACAAAATCAAGGGGAAATGCAGCCTTATGTGAATCACTGGACTCAACCAACCCAACTCTTCATCTCAGCACACAAGCTCCCGACGGCATCCCTCTCCTCTCTTTCTCTCTGCATCTTATCACTGTGACTGCACTACAGATGCATCAAGGCACCCACCCACCCAGCACTGATTTTATTTCTGATTTCCCACCCCTGCCTCCTTTCCCACTGTCCCCTCTGCCGAGAGAGGGGGGTGATGCAATATTGAGTGACTGGGAGAAATCTCTCAATCTGGGATCCGTTCCTTGCAGCGAGAAGGCCCCTGTCTCTAACACGTTCTTCTCTCTCTCTCTCATCTGATTTCTTGCTTTTTAAACTCTGCCTCCCTCCTGGGGGAGTGCTATCTTTCTGAGCCTTGGCATGGACCCTCCCCCCCTCCCCCTTTGCACACGACAACGCGCGCCTTTCCCCAGCATCTGGGCATGCAAACTGAGCTGAGGATGCTACTAACTGGGATGTCTCTTTGCTTTGGGTATAGCGTGGGTGGGAGAGGGGGGTGAACTAGTCTTTTTGGGGATTTCTTTTAACGTGCGGGGGTTCATTCTCATCCAAAGCTGAAACCCAAACTGATAAACAGAGGAGCAGGACTGTTGTTGGGACTCCGAGTCCGAATCCTTGCCGGGAGGGCGCCCTCCCATCGCCAAAACTAGTGTCTGCCTGGTTCGAGAGAACCGCTCAGTTCTGTGAGGGTTGCTAGTTGATTTCTTTTGTTCATCGCGGGCGACTTCGTTAGGCCCATCGCTGAGCTTGTCCGTGGAGCCCTGGAGAGCAGCACAATCCACCAGGCCACTGTGTCCCTCGCCGGTGCAGGGGAGCCGTGCCACACTCAGGTTGTATGCACAAGTTATTAAGAGACGCTCATTTCAAACCAAGAGTCGTGCTGCACGCTCCGAGCGGTGGGCCTGTCCGTTTTGCAGCCGCCAAACCTCTCCAAGGACATCCGGAGGGGAACGCTCCATCTGGCCAAGGGACGTCAGAGGGGAGTTCTGAGCCGCTTGAACTGCTGAGACACCGAGGATGGATTTGCATCTGTGCAAATGCCCCCCCATGCCCCCAAAACCGTATCTCGAGGAGGATTTTGAGCTGACAATGGACATGTTGGGAAGATTGCACGGGATGGGGCCCCATCCACCCCCAGCCCCCCAGGCTTGATGTGGAATCAGGGTGTCAAGGCCGGATAGGAACAAGTCTTCAGTCATTTCCTCCCCAACCCCCTCCTTGTCTATTAGGCCAAATCTCAACCCTGCAGCCTGTGAGAGAGCTGGCATCCTCAAACGAAGGAACGGTGAGGAGGGAGTGGGGCTAGTGTGAGGATGGACTTTGGGACACCCGGAGCAAGGGGGGTCTAATCTGAGGGATGTTTTCCTGAGTGGAGGCAGCAGATTCAGTGGCAAAGGATGGTTTTGACCGCCATGAAGTTATATCTGGAAAAGGTACAAAAACCACCCCATAGTAGCTCTAGAAGCGGGCAGGAGTAGGGTCCTCTAGGTGCTATGTCTAGCGTGGAAATGGGGAGTGGCTTTATTATTCACATTTTTGGGTAGCCCTCCGAGACCCCAAATGATATCTACCGTAACCAAAACTCGCTACTCGTATAACCGATTTTTCAGAGATTCCATTCCAGGATTTGGCGGTGAAGGGTTCCTGGTTCAGTTATTGTACGTTTTTGACTCCTCTTGGTATTTTGGTTGTGTCATTTTGGGCAACTGCATGTGAGCAACGATGCAACCACTGCTGGAATGACAGAACCACAATACTAAAACGTCCAAAATAACCAAATTGAAAAAATGGAGCAGATCCCCGACAGAACGCAAATGGATATCGGTTATTCTCTGAACCACCATCTTTGACGTAGATTATTCCCTGAATGATAGATTCCATGGGCCCCAGTTTCAGTTGTTTGTGGCAGCTGAACCGTGATAAACATTTAAAGTCGCCTTCCCTCATCCTGGGTTGCTGCGTGGTTTGGCAGTCAGATGTCCCAAAGCCACTAGCAGAGCCCCTATGGGAGTTTTCAGCGGCTTCTCAATCCACCCAGCAGCAGGTTTGGTTGCTAAAAGGCCCAATAATATGCTGGAAAGTTTGGATTGATGAGCTGTGGTGGGGAGTTAAAAATCAGCACTCCCCATGCAAACGGAAGTGTTTACACCTGTAGAAAGGGGGCAGTTGAGTGTACAACCAGTGAGCTGGGCTGCATCGCAGGCCTGTACAAAGGCAATGAGCCACATGCACCCTGACCTGCTGCTTGTGCAGGCAGTCGGAGTGTGGGGCATATTTTTGCTCGCTCCAACTACCCAAAATCTTGCCTTCGTCACAGCTGGAAAATCTGACCCAGTGTCTCCTGCAAGCGACCTCCAGATTAGAGCTGCAATGGGTATGAAAATTAGCACCTGCAGGGAATGCCTGCGTTTTTGAACCCAATGCCCGAAAGTGGGGGTCACAATCAGGGCTGGTCAGTTTCAAAGGCTGGCCAGTGCTCCTCCCCCACCCCCCAGCGTCTAGGGGGAGCAACCTTTGAAAGCCCCGCCCCACAGCGTCTCTAAGGTGAGAGGTAGTGCTGGGGGGGGAGCAGCCTTTGAAAGTGACAGGTCCCAGTCGGGGTGTGTCAGTTTCAAAGGACGGCTGGCAAAAAACACACCACCACCCCCAAACACCTCTCAGGTGACAGGTAGTGCTGGGGGCCGGGGGGGTGGGGGGGTGGAAGCAGCCTTTGAAACAACAGGCCCCAGCCAGGGTCGCTGCGGAACTGGGCTCAGCTCTGTAGTGATCCTGGCTGGGGCCTGTCACTCTCTGAGGCCAGCCGACATGTTTGAGCAGCCCACGGTACCCAAACGGGGCCGGGTCAGTTTGGGCACCTCCGATTCATCAGAGGTGCCCGAACCGCAACTCAGCTCCAGATCCGCAATGCTGTCTGAGCCTGCACTGAGAAAAGTTGAGAGCGATTGCCACGTCGGTCCCAGCCAGAAGTCATTACTGGAGAGACAGTAGCTCAGGTGCTATCCTTTACTGAACCAACGTCTGCTGGGGAAGGGATACAAGATTTGGGGCCATCCAGGGCTCTTCCTCAGGTTGGTTCTGGGTCCCTTCATTCTGACGTGCTCCATTCCTGAGGCAGGGCCCTTGAAACGGGCATACTCTCGCCAGCAGAAGTTGGTTCAATAAAAGGTCCCACCTCCAGGCTGGGATGTTTTAGACTTGGTACCAGATCCAAAAGGGAGTTTTGGATCTGGTACCACTGAGGTCCTAGGCCAGAGGGAGGGGAAATGTTCACTCCTATGGGCCTCTTTGAAAAAGAATCCGAACTCCGCAGGCCAGATAGGAGGTGGGGATGCTGAAGGGCTGGACTTAGGGTGGAGGAAGGAAGGGGAGGGCCTCATGGATCTGTTATTATTATAAGCTTTTATATAGCGCCAGCGATGTACCTGGTGCTTTACAGAGAATAAAATAGACATGGTCCCTGCCCGAGAGCTTACAATCTAGGCCCTAGATCCATCCTTGTCAAGACATCTTTGCCCCCTTCCCCAAGTTCTCGCTCTTTCAGTGCTTGAGGGGAGGGAGACTGATCCAGGAATGGAAAAAGGGCCAACTAAAAACCAGCCATGGGGCAAATTTGGCCCGTGGAACCGCTCTCCTAGCGACTGCCTCTTGGGTTGTTAGCAGAGCTGCCAGGAAGCGTAGAGAATCCCCCTTCTCCCTTTGCATCCATCCACCCCCACCGCTGTTGCCAGCTGTTCCACACCTCAGGGGCCATTCAAGGTGACCACCTTCTCTAAGCTGTCCAGCCTGCAATACCCATCCTCTAGCAGAAGGGGGCAGTGTCTGAAGTATTTTACCCCCCACACCCCACCCCAATTAGGTTGGCTGTTTCTCCCCCTGCAGGATTCCAAGGCGTCTCTCTTCCCTGCTTGGCGAGTTCTGGTTGGTTCTATGGGGGGGTTGTTGCAGGAAGAGGGCTTTGGGGCACAGATGCTCTGACCCACCTTGCTGCACAGCCTGCATCCAAGAGCAGCTCTGGGGCCTGGTCCCACCAGCCCCCTAAAATTGACCCCGGGGCTCTGCTCTTCCAGATTCCGTTCTTTACAAAGCAGAGAAAGCAACTGGGCTTCTGTTTGGGCTTTTCATGCCCCATCCTGTCTAAGCACAAAGGGTCAGGCCCCTTGCAAATCCTGACCTTGCACAATCGTGGGGAGTTCTGATGGGGGCCAGCGCACACCCACACAGGGAGACTTTGGCCTCTGGCGTTCCTGGCTGGACGGAAATTCTTTGGCGGGCCTGTGCGAAGGACATTGAGAAAGCGTCTGGACTCTGTGAGAGAAGGACACGCCTCAAGTCGGTTCAGAGTTTGAAGCAGCCTCTGGAAAGCTCAGGGATCAGGATTTGGGGAACGCAGGTGCCTAGGAAGACAGCTCTATAACTGGTGTAGCCTCTTTGGAAATCGGTGGGAGCTAGTTCAACAGGGACCTGCCCTGTTGTATTGTCACTGGGGCTGAGAATAGGGACCCGTGTTCACTGCATTTTCCCTGTCGGCTGCATTATTTATCTAGCTCCGGCAATGCAAGGTCCCTGCCCTGAGGGGCACAATCTAGGCAAGACAAGGGAAGGAGAAAGATGGGGCGAGACAGGGAGACATCCAGAAAGTGGAGAAGTCACAGGTGCGTGTGCTTAGCTCAGTCATGGAAGAAGGGAGATCCTGAACAGAAGGAGCATCAGTGAGCAGCCTGGGGGGATGAGAGGAGCTACCCGCTGGCTCTTCCCCCCCCCATGGCTAGCTCTGAGAATGTCTACGCTCACTGCAGGAAGATGACTCTAAGCCCTTTCCCCCATACACGTCAGCATCCAAGCTAGAATCTCCTAAAGGAGACGGCTCCAACCAAGTCCACCTTAAAGGACAATACCTGGCTCGGATGAGGCTACAGCTGGATCTCCAGGCCCAGAGTTCCTTCCAACAGACTTGGATCTTCTTCCACTTGAGGGCCCTTAGTGCCAGAAGCCTGTCAGGGTTCTCTCCACGCTAATGGCCAGCTGAGGGCACTGACACTGGGTCTCTCAAAGCCATAGGAGGCCAGGCTAGGGTCAAAACCCAATTGGGTCAGGCCAGATCAGTCAGCAAGCACGGGGGGAATACAGAGGCCTGGCCACATCAAGGGGTCCAAGACCAGCATCAGTACCAGAGGATCAATGGAGTCAGAGCCAATCCTGAAGAATCAATCCAAGTACCACTGGGAAGGAGGCATAATGGTGGGTGACACCAAGACTGTAGATCAGCCAACGGGAGGTGGGGGGAGGGCATGTTGCTAGGAGCATGGAAGGGCAAGCTTAGCTCTGTTGTGGTGTTGAGGCCAAGGCAGCTGTGTTGGAGTCCCCAGGAACCTGGGGTTCTAGCCTGCTGGAACCTGCAACCTTGGTTCTAGCCACCTCCCATTTGGAGTAAATCGGTGTTTTCAGAAGTGACGGTGCCCACCGCCGCCATGGATGTACCTGGGGGGTGGGCGCAGTCACTCCGACTGGGATCCAAACTAACGTGGCCGTGACCAGGGAGGGGATGGAGAGACACACGGTTGTGCCTGCCCCAACCCCCACACTATCATGGCACCTGGAACCGCAGGGACGCTGGACCAGGTCCAGAGTAAAGCGGGCCTTCAGCTGTGAAAGCCTGCTTTACTCTGGGTCCAGCAGCTAGTTCCTGACCATGGTGGGGGCTTGCCTGGGCTGTGACACAGGGATTTCCCTGAGGCACAGACCGGACTAGCCCCCCATGTCATGATTCAGCCATGGGGAACATCTGCAGTTTAAACTGTGCTAAAGCAGGTAAAACCGTGCCACCATCATATTTTAAAGCATCCGATGTTCCTTTCCAAGGTGAGGACGTTCTGGTGCTAGATTTCGGATCAGCTGAGGGAGGGAAGGAAAACTAGGGACCTTTTCTCTGGTAGCATTGGGAATAAACTTATTTCTTCCCCTGTTACCAGAACCCAGAGACTTAACATCCAGAGGATAAATTGATACAGGACAGCCTACTCCCCCTGACATTGGAATAAGCATGTTCACAGAGGGGCCTTGGGGGGAGGGCGAGGGGTTGTAGGTAGAGCTTAAAGTAGGGTTGCCATATATGCACATTTTTAGAGGACATGGGAGAAATACAGGTTGCAGGGCTGCACTGGAGACAATGTAACCATTCAACTTGTATTTCTCATGTGTCCTTCAAAAATGTGCCTATATGGCCACCCTAGCTTAAAAGGATAATTCATTCTGTAACTGTGGTGGCTAAACCAAAATTCCAGCTATCTAATGGGTGACTGCATAGCACAGCAGTGAGCTGAGGAGCGGGAATACCAATTAATACTGCTGCTTTACCACACCTGCAGAAGTGACTGGCGATTTTCTGCCTTTGGCCATTTCCAGCTTTACTTCTAGACTCAGAGTGTCAAGGTTCCAATGGGAAACTCTCTTCATCTTGAGAAACCTGGCTCCGGAGGTAAATAGAACAAATCAGTAACCGCAGAACGGATGGGGAAGTGGAATGTGATAATGCAGCAATGGGGGTAACTCGGTTATACCGTCAGTCAGTAAGCGGTTACCGCTCGGTGTACTCTGGTTATTGATCTGGTTATTGAAAATCCGACGGGTTCTGATATCTGTGCGGATAACCGTCTCGCTTCTAGTTGGGAGGGGAAAGTGTAACTTTGCTCTAGGGGAGACTGGGATAGCACAGGAAGCTAGCAAATGGATTGATGCCTTCTTCCTTTGATCCATTCCAGTCAACGGCTCCATGTCGCCCCTTTGGCTTAATACAGCCAAGACGTTAGCTTGCTATTCAAAAGTAAATCCATCCCCCTACTCAAATCCCTAGGGCCAAATGAAATTCTGAGCGTGCCATTGGCATGGAGGGGCTGGCCACTGGGAAGAGTCTGCGTTAGTGCCCATGAGCCTTGGCAGGACAATGATCCAGATTGGTTCTTTACTTGCGTCTTATCCACCAGTCATATTATATTGAAGATAGAACATCTTCCCAGCTAAGATACCGATGTCTTGAATATTGTATGGTGCTTCTGAACTCAAAACTATCGTACCTTGGCATTGTAAATATCCCGGTCCTTATCTCCTCTCGACGCCAGCATGACAACAGTAACTAGCTACCATGCATTACTGGCTTTTTAAAAAGGACATTTAAAAAATAAATCAATCAATAAATAAAAGGAATAATACTAAATAATAACAATGCTAATAAAATGGGAAAGAAACCAATGTTACAATGTAGCCTTTATTCTAGAAATAGTCTTCCTTAAAGAAATAAAGTCAAAAATTTGCTCCTGCAGGCGATGTAGTTGGTGTGATTCTTCAGAGAGGTTCCGGAGAGCTGGGGGGAGAGGCTCTTTCTGTCTTGATTCGCCAGACTGGATTGGACCAAGGGTGTTCACCCAGCTGAGTATCCTGTCTCCAGCAGTGGCTGGTGTTACCAGATGTGGCGCTAAATTGGTGAAAATCCATTGTGCGTTGAAATCACCGATGTCATCCAATGTGGGTGTGTGTGTGTGTGGTTGGGCACTTTCTGCTGGTCCCTTTGCTCAGCCCCTCTCCACTGCCTCATCAAAAGTCCTGCCCCCAGACCCTACGTCCTGATGTTCCAGCTATGCCCTGGCTCCACCCCCTGGTTTGGCCCCTCCCCCTTTGCTTCAAGGCCCTCCCCCTTTGCTTCAAGGCCCTCCTTATTGTCATGCCAACCCTGCACACCAGCCAGCTGACGTCGCTATTTCATCACCTTCCTGCCTCACCTGCTCCTTGAGTGAGATCTGGTGGGTCAGAGGGTTACACCTCAGCAATCAAAACACCTCCCAGCTCACCTGATTAGCTGCCCTGTAGGAACAGGCAATCGTGTGGGAGAATTCAAAGGCCTCGGCTTTCCTGCTGATGCTGAATTTCTTTTGCCCCCCTGTTCCTGAACCTCATTAATACCCCACTTACCTCAGTCCTGCATGCCAGCCCACGGTCCCAGTTTCCTGACCACAAGCTGATTTCCCTGTCTTGGCCTGTTTCTGGTCTGCCCCTTGACCCAGTTGCTCAGCTTGGCTTTCCCTTTTGTCTCCGCCCCACACCCTGACGCTGCCCTCTGGTTGCCCTTTCAGTTTCTCCACCAAAAGGATCAACCTGATTAACAGGATTCCAGCTGGCAAGGCAGGAGATGCTGAACACAGTTCATTTAAAAAAAAAAAAATGGTTACGAATGCATGAAGATAAATTTAGGAGAGAAGTTGGAGGATATAAATATAAATGAGGGGGGATCCCTGGCACGGCAGCAGCAGCACACGGAAAGAATCTAGGTATTGTGTTTGATCACAAGCTGAACCCGAGTCCGCAATGGGATGCAGCTGCAAACAAGGCTAATGCAGTTTCAGCAGGAGCGTTGTCTCCAAGTCAGCAGATGTAATAATCCCACGCTGTTTAACCCTGTGCTCACACCCTGCCTGGAGGACTTCTGTGTCCAGTTTTGGGGCACCTCAGTTTAAGAAGGACATTGAAAAGTTGGGAGCGGGTTCAGAGGAGGGCGACAGAGAAGATTCAAAGATCTGGAAATGGCAATGCCCCCCCGGGTGCCGATCACGTCCCAACAGATCCTAGAACGCCATCGCCACCCCCAGCCTGCCCCATTCAATCAGCTCCCAGGCCTGACCGCACCCCAGAGCTGCCCCCTTCCCCCACACACCCTGAAACTGGCGCAGTCTGGACACTCCACCAGGGCACTTGCTCCGCCCAGCCAGACACAGTGACTGCATGATCCCAGCTTCAGTCATGCCAGGCAGGCTTCTTTGGAACTCAAGCTGTGGGACCCACTCACCAGTGCTTCCCCACCCGCAGCGGTGATAGGGGGAGCCAAACTCTCCTGCTCTGGAAAGCTCTGCTGGCTATGGTCCCCGGCAAGAACGCCACCCACAGTTTTATAGCTTACATTCCAAGGGGCGTGGTTAAGTCTCCTCCAATAAGAGGGGAAGCTTGGGGTTCCTCCCACAAGGGGCGGAGTTACAGGACTCGATGTTGGCGGCTCGCCCAGGCTGTGACCTCTGGACGATTTCTGAGGTCACAGCCCGGGCGAACGCCTGCCCAACTGAGCCGAAGCGGGCTAGCAGATCTTATGCAGCCTCAGCATACCTGGACCGGGCTGGGGGGCCACCCTAGCTGGCTGTGCCTTATTGGCCACCATGGCTGCCTGTCATGGCAGGGGGCTGGGAAAACAGCCCAGGCAGGGCTGCCTGCCCGAACGTTGGTTGTGCTCCTGGCCGTACCCAGGCCGTGCAGCCAGCGGGCCAGCTCCCCGGCCGTGGTCACGGTGCCCTGGTCTGACCTGGGCCATGTCACCCTGATTTTCTGCCCTGGGGAGTGGTCCCGCCAGCCGCACGTCTGTTTTTACCGCGTGATAGTGCGTCTGCAAGGCATGAGGGGTGCAGATAAACGGACGATGACCCACAGGAGTCCCGTGTTCGGTCTCAGCAGCTCTCACTCAGGAGATTTCACACGGCAAACCCAAGAAATGGGCAGCTACTGCCCTCTGCCCACCCCATCCCTCCCTCATGACTCACGGCTGGGCCCACGGTCGGGGAGAAACGTGGGGCCCCAGTCTCCTGCTGGCGGCAAAGCCGCTGGCGGGCCTAGGGGTGCTCCCCAGCTCAGTCAGGGGGAGCTCCCCAGGCCTGGGCTCGGGAACCGTCCCCAAGCCCAGCCATTTCAGGATCACTTATCCCCATCCGTTGCTGTGGCGTCGGTGTTCTGGGCCCCGTGCCGGACCCACTCGCCGGCTCCCTGTGGCGGGCTGCGGTGGCGGCGGGCACAGCAGCTTCAGATTAAATCCGCCTCCGCCACCGGAAGTTGTGAGGTGGGACCTCTGCCTCTCCCTCACTTCTGCTGGCCCCCTCCGCTGCCTGGCTGTCTCGGCCAGGAGGAATGAGAGAGAGGCAGAGGCCCTGCCTCTCCCACGTTCCCCCGGCCGAGACTGACAGACAGTGTGGGGGGGGGACGCCTCTCCCTCACTCCCGCTGGCCCCTTCCACTGGCACGCGTTGCCTGTCACTATCAGTGACAGTCGGAGTCTGACTCGGCCAGGGGGGCCCCGCACTTGGGCCCCCCCCAGGAGTGGGGCCCAGGGCGGCCACCCTGAGCCGCCCTGCAGTAAGACCGGCCCTGGGGATTCTGGGTCCAGGAAACTCCCCCTGTTCTTTGCTTCCTGGTGCGTTTTTTTTTCTCTTTCTTTTCTTTTTTGCCTTTTGGAGCACTGGTTTTGAGCGCTCCAAAGTGAAATAAAACAGTAAACGCCCCAGGGAAAATGAGAGCGGTGAGTACGGTCACTGCTCCAAGGGCTGGAACCGCCCTAGGTGCTTTGCCCACGCAGAGGCTGTGTGCATCCTAATAGACGGGGGCGGCCACATGGACAAACATTGCCTTGTGATGCCCCAGGACTCCACCATGAGGGGAGACTCCGTGAAGGATCCATGGAACATGGGACTGAGCATCTCAGCAAACACGGGCTGAACACCCTCTCATTTAGAAACACTCTGTGTGTGTGTGTGTGTGCGTGTGCGTGTGTGCACGCTCATTGGAGCTGTGTGGAAAGGGAACCTGTGCATGTATTTGATCCACAGCATGTATCTGTGTAGTTGTATCACACAATATGTGTGTTTGCATGAGCACGCGGGCTAGATGCATGCATGCCTCAAGGTATTTGGGTGAGACCTGCCTCTCGGTGTGTGTGCACATGTATCTGAGTGTGTGCTAGGAGGTGCATGTGTGTATGTGTGTTTCTGTTAGAGTTTGAGTAGGATTCAGGGAGCCGCCACGGTCTGTCCAGCCACCGAACAAACATTCAGGCGGCTGGGGAGAGGGTGGGGGATGTGGGTCCGCACGGTCCCGCCCCCACACTCCCCAGCACGGCCCTGCCTCCTCCCTGACGGGTGGGTGGGTGCGGCATCCTATTGGGCCGCTGCGCCTTCCTGGAACTGCTCCGGCCACGGGCCGGGGTTAGTTGGAGCAGGCCATCAGACATTATTTATTGATTATTTATTTTATTTCGTTATATTTATATGCCGTCCCCCATGCCTACAGCATCTCGGGGCGGCTTCCAACATAATATAAAACAGTTTTAAAAACAATTTTTAAACATAAAACAAATTTAAGACACCCCCCCACAAAAATTAACTCACCACCCCACCCTCCCCTCCGAAGGCCTGGGCGAACAGCCAAGTCTTACAGATACGTTGAAAGGCCAACAGGCCCGGGGCCAGGTGAGCCTCCTCCGGGAGGGAGTTCCACAACCGCGGCCCGGCCACTGAAAACGCCCTCTCCATTGTGGTCCCCCCGTCTTACACGGGGGACCTCCAAGAAGGCGCCCCCGGCGGACCGAAGGGATCGCTCTGAGGCGCGGAGGGCGAGGCAGTCCCCGAGATATGAGGGGCCCAGACCGTGCAGGGCTTTGTAAATCAATACTAACACCTTGAATCTGGCTCGGTGCGCTACAGGCGTGAGACGAGAGCGGATGTGATACCCCCGCCCGTAGCCACGCCGGGGTAAGCCTGGCCACGGGCAGGGGTGTCACATCTGAAAATACCCTGTGTGTGTCTGTGTGTCAGCAGTCAGATGCATATGTATAATAGCGTGTGTGTGTGTGTGTGTGTGTCACTGTGCGCACATCTGTGATCAGCTATAGGTTAGCATGTCTGTGTGTGTTTGTGTTAATCTGTGTGTATGACAGTGTGTGTGTGTGTGAGGGTATGTGTATGTCTGCAATAGAATGCAGAGATATATTTGGGTCTCTCTGCAATAGGATGCGGATAGATGTGTGTGTGTGTGTCCCCGGCCCTGTCCCCATCAGAGATAGCAGCCTCCCCTTGGGCTGTGGGCTGCCAAGGCTGGAAATGCGTCATTCGGCCTGTTGCCGTGGAAACCATCTGCTTCCTAGGCGATTGGGAGCCGGCTGCTGTGGGGAGGGGGAGGGCGTGGGAGCAGGGGGGGGGGGGCAGAGGTCTTTTGGGGGGGGCCAAGAGCACCCTCTCACCTCAGGGAGCCAGAGTGCCAGCTGCGTCTACAGGGCCCCACAGCTGTGGGGAAGGGCAGGTTGCTAGGCCACTGAGGGTGCCCGTGTCTCCCGTCAGGAGCTCCTGGCCTGCTCGCCCCAACGACCACCCCCAGCTCACTGGAGGCACTGGGGGGGGGGGTGGTGGTTTAATTCTGACTGCAGCAACAAAGGGGTTAATTAACACTGACCATGGGAGGTGAGGGGTTAATTCCACAGCCCACGTGTGGGGATCTGCCACATGCTTTCTGTGTGGGGCTGGGCTGGGGGGGTGTTTGTGTCAGCCCCAATTCTAGCTTGGGCTACCCCGGCTGCCCCCCACCACCCCCACCCACTTTATGCCCCCTCTTGTTGCCTGCACGAGGGCAGCCTCAGGAGCGGCTGCAGCAGATGGGGTCACGCCCTGGCCCTGGCTAAGAGAGAGGGGCGTGCTCAGCAGGAAGGGGAGGAGCCACAGCTGGCTCTGGGTAGGGGCATTTCAAAGGCAGGTAGCAGCACAGCTCCAGCGGGCGCTCGATTCACTGCTGGGCAGCCAGTGGGGTGGATGTACAGAGCCATACCCTGAACGCGGGCCCTGTATGCGACTGTCCCAGGGATGAGCTTCCTCTACCCCTTAGAGGCAGGGCAAAACTGGGCAGTACGCCGAGGGATTGATAGTGCTGTCCTGCCCCCCATATACCACCAGCCCCTGCATGCGGTTCCCATGCCTACCGCCTTCATAGGGGGGTGCCAGATAGTCACATCTTTCCAGGACACTTATGAAAAAATACATGTTGCAGGGTCTGCATTGGCACCAACATTTAACTAGTACAACCAGGCCAGAGCTAGCCCCCCCCCCCATAGATAGGGAAAGCCCCCAGCCCAGCCTTTACATCACGAACTTTGCACCAGTGGCCCCTAGAGGAGCAGGCAGCTCCTCCTGCTCTGAGCCGGTCCCCGTGATGACAGATCCACACAGGTAAAAAAAAACCTCCCTTGCATCCAGGCGTCTGCAGAGTTCAGTGGGGGGTGCTGTCAGCTGCTGTGGAGGGGGCTGGATTTCCGCTAAAGGCTGCACTAATAAGGGAATCGGGTGCTTTCATTAGACAATAGAGTGATTATTTTAAACAGTGAAATCCACTCGGTACAGAGCTGCCCGTGCAGCGGCTGGGAAATCTCACAGGCCCAGCTGCCCCCAGCGGAGAGTGAGGAGGTTAGGACAAGGAGCTCTGTGTGTGTGTGTGTGTGTGTGCATGTTGTGTGCATGCATGTTGTGTGTGTGTATGTCTGGACATGTGTGTGCGTGTGCGTGCATATATGTGTGTGTGTGTGTTGGGGACAGAACTCCGCTTTCTCCTGTTTTTAGTGCAAAATGTGGAGGTTTGTTCTAAAACCAGGAAAGAGCCTGGCTCTGTTTGTACTGACAGTGGGAGTGAATCCTCTACCTTCTCTTGTACAAGCCCCCTAGTTTGGGGCTTGCACTGACAGAGGAAGTAACAACCAAGATTGGTGTGTGGGGGCAGAGAATGGGGGTAGGGATGCAATTGTTCCAGGTGCCCACAAGTACCAGCACTGACCGGTGTCTCTGCAGAAATTGGCAATGCCAGTCACACAGGGGATGGGAGATAAGAGCCCCCCAGCTCGCCGGAGGGGATCGTCGAGAGGGGGCTGCTCCTCCCTACTCAGGCAGAACTGGCTGGGGAAGAGGCAGCTGGGAGGTGAAGAGAGGAGTCAGGGTTACTGGACGGAGCTGAGCAGTTGGGGTCACTGGGGCAGGTCAAGCCCCCAGGAACCTAACAAGCAGCGGTAGCACAACTTACTGAGCCCACCCTCCAGCTTTCGGGGGAAGCATGACTCCCCCCCCCCCCCCGGCGNCCCCTCGCCCTCAGAGGAGCACAGGGGCCAGGGCTCTGCAGTGCCACTGGATCCCTTCCCCGGCCCCAAGCCTGGTGGGGCCGTGTGCATGTGGAAGCAGGTGTGTGGGGCACCGGGGATAGCTAGAGAAGAGCAAGCTGGATCAAAGGCCCCCTTCCCAGGGCAGCGTAGGGCACCCTGGCCCCGCCTCACAAACCCAGCCCCTTGTTTGACTGAGTGCTTCCCTTTGGCTTCCTGCTGCCCCCCAGGGGTATTTCCACCCCCCACTTGGAGCAGGGTAGGGCTGCCAGCTAGGCACATTTTAAAGGAACACTTATGAAAAATACATGTTGCAGGGCCTGCTTTAGTGCCGGTGCCAATGCAGGGCCCTGCAACATGTATTTTACATAAGTGGTCCTTTAAAATGTGCCTAGGTGGCAGCACTAGAGCAGGGTCCCCACCCCTGCCAGACTCTCAGCCCCAGGGGACGGAGATGATCCCCCACATTCCCCCCCCCCTGGTCGCTGCCACACTGGGTGCATTGCCAGGAGTGCCGAGTGGTGGTCTGCACTTGCCCCTCACTGTGCCATTCAGCCCCACAACTCTTCTGAGGGGGGCAGGGGCTCCCAGTTACACACCTTCAGCACTAGCTGACCCTAGGTGCTATAATGGGGCATGGCCACCAGGGGGCAGGCGAAGTCTAATAGCAGCCAAGTCCAAGTCAGCTCTGCAGGTAACTAAATACAGGATTGGGGGGGGGGGCTGCCTTGCCCCACCATCTATTAACTCTTTAGGATCCAGAGAGTTTTACAGCCTGCCTGCTTTAGCAAGCAAGTGGCAGGTCTGCAGCAGTGTCAGATCCAGGGAAGCAGGGGGGATGAGCCCAGTGCTTTCCTGACCTCCTGGGGGGCCTGCCAGTGCATCCCCCCTATGTCTTCAGAGAAGCGGCAGTAGGACTCCTTCCACCGTGGCGCTTCCTTAGTGCCGGTCCACCCCCACCCCACCCCTCCTGGGGTTCAGACCCTCCAGGAAGTGGCAGCAATTGGGGGGGGAAACAGGGCTCCCCCCACATAGCAAACCAACACCAGACTGGGAACTGCTAAAGAGGGTGGGGCCATGGGAAGGGGTGGGGTAATGGGGCCCCTGCAAATTCTAAGGCCAGCTCTGCTTGGGGCCCCAGCCAAAATAGTGGTGGGTCCGGCCCCTATTAGAAAATGTCACCAGAATTCATTTATAATGTTCTGCTAATTCAGCTTAATCCTTGGGTTAGATTCCTACCCCGGGTGCACATCTCTTGCAATAAGTTACAAGGTAGCGGCTTTCCAACCTCGCCATTTTAGGACATTGTCACCTGCACGCAGTATCCCCAAAGAAAACATGGACTCAGTTTTTCCCCATGAACAAAAAAGTCCCTGGGGTAGAAACATACCCCAATTCATTTCCCCAGGGGGTAGAGATCTGGTGTTAGTTGACACATTCAAGCAATTTAAGTGCCAAAGGACCAGAGTAAAAAACTATCCCATGAGACAAGCAACATCGTATTTTTCATGGGTGAATTAAATATTATTATTTATTTATTATTGCAAGCATTTATATAGCGCCAGCAATGTACCTGGCAGTTTACAAAGTAATGGAATAGACACGGCCCCTGCCCTAGGGCTTACAATCTGGGGGGGTGGGGGGGAGACATAGGAAGGGGAACAGAGGGAGAGACAAGGAGTCTAACATTCATGAAGATGTGAGGTCCCAGGTGCACGCGCTTGGCTTGGTTACATCGAGAATGATGGCTGGCTGGTCCGTGTGGTGAAGATATGAGAAGAGCCGGTGTGAATGGGGATCTGCCGTGGCTTCTCTCGCATGTCAGGGCAGGATTTTGCACCCTGACATGGGCTAGGGAAGCCGCGGCAGATCCCCTATCGCACTGGAGGGAAGCCGCGGCAGATTTCTGTTCACACCAGCGGGAAACTGCGGCACATCCCCGTTCACACCGGAGGGAAGCCGCGGCACATCCCCGTTCACACCAGAGGGAAACCGCGGCACATCCCCGTTCCCAGCGGAGGGAAGCCACGGCACATCCCTGTTCGCACCGGAGGGAAGCCGCGGCACATCCCCGTTCACACCAGAGGGAAACCGCGGCACATCCCCGTTCCCAGCGGAGGGAAGCCACGGCACATCCCCGTTCGCACCGGAGGGAAGCCGCGGCACATCCCC
>QEPC01010893.1:2700801-2715404 GCA_003113815.1 Sphenodon punctatus
CCCCCCCCCCCCCCCCCAACCTCACCCAATCCCCAGCCCTCTCAGACACAGGAGTCCCCTGCCCCATACCCAACCAGTTAATAGGCCAGGTGAGCCCACTTGCAATAGGGTCTAGTCTGCAGGGCTGCAATGGCCAAGTAAGAACCAGCATTGTGTCAGGGGGACCCTAAAAAAGCTCCTGTTTGCCGATGTGCATTCATCCAACTCCCAGACTACAACTCCCAGCAGCACTTGGAGCCCCTCAATCAAAGCCAGAACAGAGGATTCCCTCCCCCTCTTTGCTGGGCCCAGGATGGATTAACCCAGCCCTGCTGGCTGCCCAGTTCCCTCCCTGACAATGGAGGCTCTGTGAGAAGGAGGGGTGATGCTGACCCCCAGGGCAAGAGGAGGAAACCCCAGCCCTGCCTGGCTCACCGCATTTATCCCCACCCCACGCCCTCTCCTGGAAGCAGGGATGCTGTGGAGCCCCTAGTTATTGCCCTGAATGTTTGGGTCACAGCCCCCAGGCTGGATCAGTGACATTGTCACACCCAGTCCCTAGCAACCTCAGTGCAGCGTCCACCCCCTTCCCCGGTGCCTTGCTCCTGTGGTCACACTCAGGCCACGTTTATACGAGTGGCCGGAAGTGCGTTCTTGCTGCCCACGTAGAAGCGGCCTCAGGGGCCCAGAGCGGACTCAGCAGACAGGCGGGGGCTGGGGGCCAGACTATGGGGTACTACAACCCAATGACTGCGACCTGGGTGCAGTGGAGTAAGAAATGACGGTTAAGGTGGTGCGGAGCCCAGGACCAGCCCTGACCGAGTGCTGCACTTAAACTGCCACAGTCCCAACTCCCAAGCCACCGTCCTAATCTAAAGTCTTTCTGCTTTCTGTCAGGGCTTTATGTAGCTTGGAGTGGCCAATCAGGAGAGAGCAGGCTGGCTAGCCAATTAGGAGAGAGCAGGCTGGTCAGCCAATCAGAGACCTGTGGCTTTTAGAGCGCTGTGGGTTGCATGGTACTATGGGCCTGTAGACCGATATCAGAGCATACAAAACAACTGCCCAGGATGCAGCAGGTCCAAGACTAGCAGAATCTCACAGAGTGTGTTTCATAGAAGGTGCCAGTTTTCATGCTAGTCTCCTGTGTGGAGAGGATGGCGGGGCACCAGGCGGACTCAGGTGCGGAGCTGAGGGAAGCCACGGACCATGGTGAGCAGTCTGTGCAGCCAAGCCAGGCGGTGGAAATTCCCTTTGCTGAGACGGTGACATCTGGGGGGGCATCTGTTAAGTATTTAACAAGCCTGGTTGATTCATTGGATGCATAGAGGTGGAAGGAAGCATATGCTGGGGGCTCATGGGTGGCAGAGAGACCAGGTGGAACTGCTGGGGTGACCGGCTACAGTAGGGGAGCTGGTCCATCACATGGAGATAGAGCAGGAGCTGATGGGTGCTCAGCTCCCTGGGAAATCCGACCTTTATTTACATACTTAGAGTTCTCTGGGAAATACAGCGGCCAGCACCTCGGTTTCCCATTGACAGAACCATACTGGGCATTTCTACGGCTGTCCATCTGGAGGTATGTATGGCTGCAGCCTGGTGGGGCCCCTCCTAGCCTGGGGTCCATTTCAGGTGGGTGCACTCAGAGACCCTGGTCACCTGGTGGGGTGCCTCTTAACAGAGGGCCCTGTGATAGTTGGGTGTCTTCTCAAACACTTGGGCAAAGCCCACTCAGGAACCAGTGAGTTTGGCTTGTTAATGACCCTTTTTTATGGAGGACGGGACCCTTCCCAATCTGCCTTTGGGTGTCAGTGGTTCAGTGGGTTTAGATCTGGCCAGGGAGAGCTGCTGGGCAGTGAAAGCAGGGTCAGCGAATGTGAGGCAGCTGGGGGACGGGGGGTCGTCTCACGTTGGAAGGGGACTAGAGTACAGCTTGGCGGGGAGCTGACTCAGCTCAGGAATTGACTCTTTGCTGGGTGAGCTGAGAATGCAGGGGAGAAGAACTTGAACTTGGAGCCACCCACCCAGAGTAAGCCTCGTTGTGTGACTTGACTTGTGTTTCCCTATCCCTCGATTGCCCTCTGGCATTCCCTTCCCTTGATAAAGTGTGTTTGTTTAAGCTGCCTCTGGGTTGGTCTGAGTTACTGCTCCAAAAGGTTTATGCCTAGGGAAGGGGTGACCTCTCATAACCAGTACCTGCTATCTGAAGGGACAACCCTCCATGTGGATTCATTCTCAGGGGCTTGGCCAGCAAGGGAGGTGCTGCGCAGAGACGGAAGATAAGCCAAGAGAAAGAGCAGAGGGTCAGCAGCTTGCCCCAGTTTAGTATGGCAAGTGATGCTGGATAGCCAGGCCTTGAGAAGCAACCTACAGCTGCGAGGAAGGGTGGAGATTCAGGGCAATGCTGATGGCCCAGGACATACAGGTAGGAGGTACTCTTATATTAGTCCAGGAATGGCTTTTTAGATAAGACCTTATGGACAGCAGCTTGATCTCCGCATGAGGGGGACCCTTCCTACAGTTTAGCATACCACTGGTGGAATGGGCTGCTTGTAGGGGAGGTGGGAGGCCAGATTTAAAGGCACACACATACTTACCCCAGAATTGGAGCTGGACACTGGAATTAAGGAACTGAGACTTTTCAGTGTTGTGGGGCTTCTGAGCTACATTCCCTAAGGTACATTTAAGCCCTCTGGGGAGGAGGAGTACTAACCTGTCACACCATGCATTTAGCAGGTGTGAATAGGGCCTGTGGAGTTGTTTTGAAGAGAACTTTCTTTACCAAAAAAAACCAATTGTTCCGTAGATTATTGTTAGGGGATTTATTTTTGCATATTTTAGATGTTTTCTGTGTTGTTTCCTTCAGTATAGGGAGGTTAGAAATCTCAATCAATAAAAGACTTCTTTTTCAGAAGGCAGTGCTCCAGAGTCTGCACTGGTTCCAATAACATTCCAGGCACAACTCAGGGGACTGATTTTGACCTATAAAGCCTTCACTGGCTTGGGCCCGCCCTATCAGAAAAGCCTATAGTTGATCACATTCTCTAAGGTCAGCATGGGGGGCACCCTCTTTTGAGATCCATCATTGCACTGCGTCTATACGGCAAGGGTGCATGGAGAGGCATTCTCAGGGCTGCTCCACGGTGTCAGGCCCTGGCCTTGAATCCCACACTCTGTTTCTGGAGGGGTGGCTGGCCTGTCGGTGCCACCGCCTCTGCCTCCCCCATGTCTCCTCCCTGCCTTGTCCTGACCCCGCCTCGTCACCTGTCTGTGCCCTTCCTCCCAACTTCCTGGTTGGTTGCCAGCATCTGCTCATGCCTCGTCTTGTCTCTGGCATGTTCCTGCCTTGCACCCACTCTCGCTCCCCGTCTTGCTCCCCTCCAGTTGTACTGTGTCTCTCTCTTGCGCTCTTGTTCCCTTTCCCTTTCCCTGCCTTAGTCCTTGTTCTTGCCCTCAGCCTTGCCTCCTGTCATGCCTCCCAGCCCTGACCCCATCATTCCTAAACCTCCACATCCTGGACACCCTGCAACCCTTACACACTGCTCTGGAACTCTCCTGCTAAGAAACTTTGCCAGAGACGGAGGATTTTGCGAGAGGCCAAGTAAGACCTATTTATTTGGCCAGGCCATTAGTAGGCAGGGATAGGGCTTGGGGATTAGTTGTAATGGGGGTAATTGTATACAGTTTCTGTTTTTATAGGTCCTCCTTTATACGCACACACAAGAATCCACGTATCTAAATTATATTGTAAATGGCCCTGAGCCTTTGGCAAAGGGTAGGCTAAAAATGGAGATAGATAGATTGGGGTGTGCGTGTGTGTGTGTGTGTACGCGCAACGCAGGGCCAGATTCTCAGCCAGTGACAGGAGATCAAGCAGAGGGTTCATTCCAAATATGATGATCAGAGCAGGGTTCACCTTGAGAGGCTGTCTTCTGCCATGCTGATAGATGCTCTGTGTGTGTGTGTGTGTGTGTGTGTGTGCGTGCGTGCGTGCGTGTTCTCCTACAGAGCTCTCCTATGCTCCAAGGCTTGCCGTGATGTCATTTTCATGCCCGGTAGCTTTTGCCATCAGGGGGCCTGGTGCATGCCAGATGCAATTAAAGCTTCCATTTTCTCATTGACTGAGCAGCATGGAGAGCTCTCCTCCCGGGGGGAAGGAGGTGCAGATGGGAAGGCTGAGCCAGGCAGCCACCTTCCCGTTGGCACTAGGAAATAAACAGAGCGATGCATTGGGGAAGGGAGGGGGAGCCATCCTGCAACGCAGAGAGAAGGCAAGGGGGTGGGGGAGGCGATAGCGGGCAGGTCTTCCTGCCAGCTGGTGCCCAGATGCTGGGGCGTAGCTGGCCCAGCAGGTAGCAGGGATGCCAGGGGCGGGAACAAAGGTCAGGATCCTCTGCTCTCTCGGAGGGCGGGCCTCTCCTGACTCACATGGGGGAGCTGGTGCAGGGTTGATTGGGCTGGTACCAGGGAATGGGGACTGGAGGGAGAGACTAGGGAGAGCATGTCAGTCGGGCACATGAGCTGGGGCCCCTAGAATTTGCAGGGCCCAGGCTAAAGAGAAACTGTGGGACCCCAGTGGTCCTGCCTCGGAGTCCTGCAGGGCCCTAGAGTTGGTGTGTGAGGCCCAACTAGGAGGGAGCGGGGATTCCACCCCCTGCCCTAGAGAAAATTGGGGCCCACCAGAAGTAGAGGGAAATAGTGGGGCCCAGGGCAGTTGTCCTGGGTCACCCGGTGGTAAAACCGGCCCTGGCCAAGGTGCTGAGTTGGTGGGAGCAGATGTAATGGAGCCAAGAGAAGAGCCAGCTAACAGGTTGCGGGAGGGGGGC
This sequence comes from Sphenodon punctatus, assembly GCA_003113815.1. Lineage (NCBI taxonomy): Eukaryota > Metazoa > Chordata > Lepidosauria > Sphenodontia > Sphenodontidae > Sphenodon > Sphenodon punctatus. The sequence goes on from QEPC01010893.1 coordinate 2,705,604, forward strand.
ATGAAGGCTGGCCCCCTCCTTCCAGCCCCAAAACATATCCTCCTTACCGGTCTTTTCTGCTACTTCCCTGACCTTCTCATTTCTATTGAACCCTTGGCTGCCAACTTCATCCACCATGTTCAACCCCTCCTCTGGCTCCCTCTCCCCCTTTACATCCAACACACGTTCCTTGTACTCCCCTTCAAGGCTCTTCACGGCCTTGCTCCTCCCTATCCATCTGCCCTTGTCTCCTGGTGCATTCCCATCGCACCCAGGAACTTTGCTCTTCCTCTGTCTCCACCCTCAACTCTCCCTGCTCCTTCACCCACCTTCATTTCTCCTCCCATGCTGCCCCCCAGGCCTGAAGTTCCCTGCCCAAACCCATGTGCCCTCCTTTGTCAATCGTCCTTCCCTTCACATTCCTCCTAAAAACCTCCCTTTTCCATCCAGTTTTTCCTAGCTCCTCACCCCCACAGGCTGCTCATTTATGCCCTCCATCCTTTTCTAAAATTAGGGTTCCTCCTAGGCAAATTTGTACGGAACACTTATGAAAAATACATGTTGCAGGGCAAATAACATGTTGTTACTCAAGGTGCCAATGCAGGCCCTGCAACATGTGTTTTTCATATGTGTTCCTTACAAATTTGCATAGGTGGCAACCCTATTCTGAATCCCTTTATTTCCCATGTAACTAAGCTAAGCACGGGCACCTGCAGCTTCTCAGTTTCATGGCTGTCTCCCTGTCTCTCAATATGTGCCCCTCTCCCTTGTCCATCCTAGATTGTAGGCCCGTTGGGGCAGAGACCTGTCTCTGAGGATCATGACTGTTCAGCACCAGGCCCATTGCTGGCACTAAAGGAATGGAAGGAAGGAAAATAATTAGCTCTTCCAGCCGGCCTAGTTTCTCAAAGCCATTGTAGAACCCTGCGGTGAGAGGAACTGAGTCCTGCCTCTACAAGGAGATATGACAGAATCCAGGAATCCTGACTCCTCTTATCCTCTGCTCTAACCACTACACCCCACTGCCCTTCCAGAGCTAACAAAAGGGCCAGAGTCCTGATGTCCAGCCCCCATGTTCCTCCAACACTAGACCCCTGCTCCTCTGTCAAAGCCGAGGATAGAACCCAGGAGTCCTGGCTCCCAGCCCCCTGCTCTAACCCACTCCCCTCCCAGAGAATCTAGCTCCCAGGCCCCCTGCCCCACCTCACTTTGGGGCCCAAGGTCTGGAGCTAGCCCATTTCCTGGAGAAGCTTTGAGGCAGCCAAGCTGGCAGCTTGTGCCTTCTTTTTTCCTCAGAGTGACACAAAGAGGACGCCACCCTCCCAGTGACTCAGCCTTCCTCACCCCGGATGCCAATGGCTGGGGGGCAGAGTGGGGGGGGAGAGGAATCCTCTCTCAAAGCCTCGATTCATCTGCCCAGCTATGCTCCCCCAGGGAGCTCTGAGCGTGACTTCCTGTTGCCAGAGCCCAGTGAGTGCCCCGTCTGACTCACCGGCCTTCACCCGCGCCTGCCTCAGACAGGAGGGAGTGACGCCGGTGGAGGCACTGGAAGGAAGGGTCAGTCCAATGGCACCATGAAGCCAAATGTCCCTTATTTGAAGGAAATATCCCTTATTTCAAAGCCCTACAGCTTTATGGAATGCAACGGATGCCCCTTATCCTGAACCCCACAGCGCCGTGGCACTGAATAGATGCCCCTTATTCCAAACCCCACGGCGCCGTGACACTGAATGGATGCCCCTTATTCCAAACCCCACGGCGCCGTGGCACTGAATGGATGCCCCTTATTCCGNTTTCCCATGTAACTAAGCTAAGCACGGGCACCTGCAGCTTCTCAGTTTCATGGCTGTCTCCCTGTCTCTCAATATGTGCCCCTCTCCCTTGTCCATCCTAGATTGTAGGCCCGTTGGGGCAGAGACCTGTCTCTGAGGATCATGACTGTTCAGCACCAGGCCCATTGCTGGCACTAAAGGAATGGAAGGAAGGAAAATAATTAGCTCTTCCAGCCGGCCTAGTTTCTCAAAGCCATTGTAGAACCCTGCGGTGAGAGGAACTGAGTCCTGCCTCTACAAGGAGATATGACAGAATCCAGGAATCCTGACTCCTCTTATCCTCTGCTCTAACCACTACACCCCACTGCCCTTCCAGAGCTAACAAAAGGGCCAGAGTCCTGATGTCCAGCCCCCATGTTCCTCCAACACTAGACCCCTGCTCCTCTGTCAAAGCCGAGGATAGAACCCAGGAGTCCTGGCTCCCAGCCCCCTGCTCTAACCCACTCCCCTCCCAGAGAATCTAGCTCCCAGGCCCCCTGCCCCACCTCACTTTGGGGCCCAAGGTCTGGAGCTAGCCCATTTCCTGGAGAAGCTTTGAGGCAGCCAAGCTGGCAGCTTGTGCCTTCTTTTTTCCTCAGAGTGACACAAAGAGGACGCCACCCTCCCAGTGACTCAGCCTTCCTCACCCCGGATGCCAATGGCTGGGGGGCAGAGTGGGGGGGGAGAGGAATCCTCTCTCAAAGCCTCGATTCATCTGCCCAGCTATGCTCCCCCAGGGAGCTCTGAGCGTGACTTCCTGTTGCCAGAGCCCAGTGAGTGCCCCGTCTGACTCACCGGCCTTCACCCGCGCCTGCCTCAGACAGGAGGGAGTGACGCCGGTGGAGGCACTGGAAGGAAGGGTCAGTCCAATGGCACCATGAAGCCAAATGTCCCTTATTTGAAGGAAATATCCCTTATTTCAAAGCCCTACAGCTTTATGGAATGCAACGGATGCCCCTTATCCTGAACCCCACAGCGCCGTGGCACTGAATAGATGCCCCTTATTCCAAACCCCACGGCGCCGTGACACTGAATGGATGCCCCTTATTCCAAACCCCACGGCGCCGTGGCACTGAATGGATGCCCCTTATTCCAAACCCCACGGCGCCGTGGCACCGAATTGATGCCCCTTGTTCCAAGCCCCTTGGCACTGTGGTACCGAATAGATGCCCCTTGTTCCAAGCCCCACGACGCCGTGGCACCGAATGGATGCCCCTTTTTCCAAGCCCCACGACGCCGTGGCACCGAATGGATGCCCCTTGTTCTGAACAGCATGGCACCGTGGCACAGGACAGATGTCCCTTGTTCTGAACAGCATGGCGCCGTGGAACAGAACAGATGTTCCTTTTTCAGAGCATCATGGCGCCGTGGAACGGAATGGATGTCCCTTATTCCGAACACCTCTAACCCCCCTGGAATCCCCAAACCCTATCCCTGCTTGCTAAATGCTTGACCAAATAAACCAATCCTACATTGGGCTAATAATAAAGATAGAGGCCTGGATACAGGAGAAGGGGGAGCGCAGCTGGTGTGTACTGTCCCTCCCACCATTCCCAACAGCGACAGGCTGTCTCTGGCTTGTTCTCCCTCGCAGTAGGCCAGCCAAGCCCCTGTATGCCTGTCCGGCCCCTCCAGAGGCAGCAGAATCGAGCCCCCAGCAACCTGGTGGCCAATTCCAGTCCCCTCTCTGCTAACGTAGCCCTCCGTCCTCACAGATCTTTTTAAAATGACACCTCTGGCTTTAAACTGCCCTTGTGTTCCCCTCTCTCTGGATTTAAGCCCTCTAAGGGGGTCAGCCTGCCCCTGGGTGTTAGTCAGAGACCTCCAGGCAAAGGAATAACAAGGGGCCCAAGTCAAGGGATGGTGGGAAGCCATTTTGTTGATTGGGTGGGTTTGATTTGATTTCCCCCTGGTGTGGTATTTGTTATTGAATTCTCTTCTGGCAGATAACAAACGTGGTAGCAGTTAGTACATCTGTGAATCCCAGTGACATGAGAATGGGGCTCATGTATGTGCATTATCTGCTCGAGGATCACATTACCTTAGAAGGTTGCAGGCGCTCATTCTGCCTGTGGGGAAAGCCTACCTCGTTTTTTGCCCACTTCACTGTGGCAAAGTATGGTTTATAGCGGGTTCATTCTCCGCGGCGGCCACACAAGTGGGACGCTGAAGTGCTTAGCTGACTTGTAGCCCAGGAATTCTTAATCTAAGCAGCTCGTTCAAGGGGACAAAAAAAATATAATTGTGAATTCCTAAATATGAAAGGCTGCTAATTGTGTTGTTGCTCATTTTGTCCTTGGCTAGATTAATAAAGCATTAAGGTGGTAGTTGGCTTAAAAGATGTAGCTTATTAGTTTGTTCCAAACAAATATCAAAATACAAATAAGCTGTAACATTTTAAACATAAGGATATCTTCAATATAAATATAAACAGTATTGGCCCCTTTCATGCCCATCTCCAGTAGATAATGGGTTATTTTAAACCACCATGCCTTTACATCAAGGGTGGGGATTAGGGAACCTTGGCCCTGCCCTCGGAGGCTAGATCTGTCAGGGGAAGCTTCTTGTAGTAAGTCCATTCCGAGCGACCTTATCCGTAGGGAGGGAGCCCCCGGGGCAGTGGGTCAGGCCTGCGACGGGTGTTCTCACAGACCCTGTCGGCTGTGGTGAGTCGTTGCAAGATCGGGCCCGCAGAGGTAAGTTCCCACAGGCTTGGGTGAAGTCAAGGGATGCCGGGATCAGCCAGGAACTCTGTACGGGGGCGGGTGTTGTTGGCAAGGGGAGGAAGTACAGGGTGCAGTTGGGGCCAAGGTGAGGCTCAGCCAAGAGCAGTCCAGAGTGAGCGTCATTCAAGGGGGAGCCAGGCAGAGCCAGAGTCCACACAGGGTCAAGCTGAGAGATCTGTCCAAAGGGATGATGAGAGAGAGATGGAGCAGATGCAAAGGTAGTAGGGCTGCCATACCTTCCCTTCAATTCAGGACGCTTATGAAAAATACATGGTGGAGGAAGGCATTGGTGGCAATGCAGCCCTGCACCATGTATTTTTCATAAGCAGCCTGGATTAAAGGGGAGGTATGGCAACAACCCTAAAAGGTAGGGTGTGGGCTAGGAGAACTGGGCTGAGGATTGCAGAGCGTGCGAGGGGGCTGGCTAGAGGCACCGAGCTGCTCTGAAAGGCCCAGGCCATGGTTTGGCTTTAAGACCCAGCTAGGTGTCCCAGGGACCAATGGGAGAACAGCTTAGTTACGGGAACCGCAGCTGGGCCCAGTTGCTAGCGCTAATAGGGCTCATCTGGTATGGTGAGCTGAGGGCTCGTGGAAGCCGTGTGGGAAGGAGCCCCCCGAAAACAAGGAGAAGCCTGCCAAGAGGCAGGCCAGGAGCGGCCGCCACTCAACCCAGCAGCCAAGGATTCGGGGCCAGGCCCTGATGGGATCTGTTCCCCTGCAGGGCTATGTGGGCTAGAGCATCCCGTGGGGCAGAGGGCATGGCTACCTGCCTAGGGAGCATGACTGCCAGCCATTCATGCAGCGAGCAGGCTGTGCATGCAAAGGGGAGGGAAGCTTCCAGGTGCTGGAGCGTGGGCAGCTGTGGGCCTCAAACAGATTCCACTCCCGATTTCTCCTCATCCTTGTCTCTTCTAGGAGCTAGATGATAAGCCCCTCAGGCAGAGACCTGTCTCTAATGAATGATTGCACAGTGTCGGGGGTATATAAATAATTAAACAATGGTGCTGCCTTTTCCTCATGTGTTATTGATTTACATTTTTTTACCCCACCCTTCCCCGAAGCCCCAGGGCAACTCAATACAATAAAAAAATATTAAAATAGAATCCACAAAAAAAACCCAACAAAAAACATTAAAATAGAATCCAACAAAAAAACAACAACACCCTACCCAGTCCAACCCAACCACCCAACAACCTCCCATCCAATCCCGATCCCCCTCTGCCAAATGCAGAAAGGTCTTACACTGCCTTCGAAAGATGCTCAGACTCAGCCAAACCTCCAGGGGGGGAAGGAATCAAGAACCCACCCCAGCGTACGGACAAGAGTGGCAGATGGAACCCGCAGGAGGGCGCTCCTGGCCGCAATGGTGCATGGTAGGAAAGGCAGCCTTTTAGGTATTTGGGGCCCATGCCACTTACGGCTTTAAAGGTCAAAACCAGCACCTTGTGGCCAGAAAACTATAGGCAGCCAGTACAGACTCTGGAACACTGGTGTAATGTGCTTCCAGCGACCCGTCCCCGAAAGGAACCAGGCTGCCACAGTTTTGCACCAGTTGCATCTCCCGAACAGTCATCAAGGGCAGCCCCATGTCGAGCGCGTTGCAGTAATCTAGCCTCGAGCAGGGCCAAATCAGAAAGAAAAGGCTGCAGTCTCCTCACCAGATGAAGTTGGTGAAAAGCTCTCCTGGCCACCGCTGCCACCTGATTATCCAGGCGCAACAAGGGGTCCAGAAGGTCTCCAAGGCTGTGAACTTGAGTGGCCAAAGGGGGCTGGACTCCATCAAAAACAGGAGTCCCAATTTCCTCCAGCTCACAGAGCCGGCCAAGCATCAGCTTCAATTGACTCACCCTCATCCAGTCCCCGACCGAAACCAGGCATCGGGTAAGCACGGAGACTGCAGGACCTGAGTCAGATGAAAAAGGCAGGTAGAGCTGGGTGTCATCAGCGTCCTGGTGACCCTTCCTTCCCAACCTCTGAACGATCTCGCCCAGCAGCCTCCTATACACATTGAACAAGAGGGCAGACAAGATGGAAGCCTGCAGGACCCCACTGGGGAGATCACGAGGGGATGGCAAGCAGTCGCCCATCACCACCTGCTGAGACCTCCCCGGCAGGAAAGGACGGAACCACTAGGGCGCAGTCCTGCGCACCCCCACCAGATCCCGCAACGACGCCTCATGATAAACTGTGTCAAAGGCCTCTGAAAGATCTACCAAGATCAACAGGGTACAATTCCCTTGTCAATCTCTGAGAGAACTGCCCTGGGTCTCGCCCCCGATCCTTGGCCCGGCCCCTGCTTGGTGGGTTTACTCTGGGAGGGCGTGTACCAATGGGCTTTTAGGGCACGAGGGACAGCCACCCCTGTTTCTGGGCCCAGTAACTCTTAGTCCCTCCCCTTAGGTCACAACTGATGAAAAGTACCTTAGGGTTGGGTCCCGCGGAGGAGGAAATCCCAGCCTGTGTCAAGACGTCTCGGCCTTATCAGCTGTCCAGGCACATCCCGGGATGACGTTCTGACCATGTGCTGTCCTTCAGCCCACCTGGCCGGCAAAGCCAGGGAGAGAGACGCCTCCGTGTCCCCTGTAGCGGCATCCCTCCTTCTCCTCAAGTGCCAGCCCCTTCATGCTGGTGTCAGGCCCTTTTGAGCCCTGGTCAATTACCGGCTCAGCCTTCCTTCCTCCTGACCCGCCCCTTCCCAGGTGTGGCCTGATGACATCATCAGACTGTGGCCAGGACATCCCGGTGGCGGCATTGCTTTCTCTGGCTGTGTTCCGGCGCTGGGTGCCGTGACAGGCGGGAGAGCCCCAACAGAGGCTTTGGGTGAGTCCTCACAATCTCCAGATGCAGATCATACACCAAAGCCACAAGCACAGTCTCCGTGCCAACCATAGCCACAAGTACAGTCTCCATACATACCCAGGACAAACACCTGACTGAAATGGGTCCAGGAATCCGATAGCGTCGAGATGAGTCTGGAGCTGTCAGGCAACCACACATTCAATAACCTTCCCAGTAAAAAGGAACGGTTAGAGACAGGTCAGCATCTAAAGATGGTTTCTTAAGCAAGAGCTGGATGACTGTATTTGTAAGTGTCCAGCATGCTACACCACCACCACCATGAAGAGAGGTGTTGACAACTCAAGCCAGCAATGGCCCTGACATCTCCCTGCTGTCTTTCACCAGCCAGGACAGGCAAGGATCTAATTCACAGCTGGTTGCCCTCATGACCCCAAGAAATTCCTCCTTGTCGGTGGAAGATACCGATTGAAAGTGATCCGGACAGGACAAGGATGAGCTTCCATAGCTCCAAACTCTAACTCTGCAGTTCAGATTGCAGCACACAAGTCGTGGTAAATATGAGCAATTTTGTCTGCAAAATTGCAGCAGGCAGTAAATGATTATAATTCCTGGTAGAGACAAACTGGATTAACCAGACCTCTCACCACCATCCAGAATAGTTCCACCGCATGAGATTTTGCAGATGCTATGTTAACGGAGAAGAAAGCCTTCTTTGCTACCTCCGCCACAGCATAGTCCTTGAAGTCAGTGCCTCAGGGTGAAAACCGACATGACGCTAACCACCCTTTAACCACCCTTGGTGGTTATTTATGCATGTTGCATGGCTGTATTGGTGCCCTATGCAGCCCTGAAACATGCATAAATGGGTGAAAACAGACATGACACTAACCACCCTTTAACCACCCTTGGTGGTCATTTATGCATGTTTCAGGGCTGCATAGAACACCAATACAGCCCTGCAACATGCATAAATAACCACCAAGGGTGGTTCAAGGGTGGTTAGCGTCATGTCTGTTTTCACCCTCAGTTCTGATTGACCTTAAAGGGTGAGGATTGCAATTGTAATTAATTGGCTGTCAGTTTGTCTGTCACAAAACTTTAGAGAACCTCATCCAATCAATTTGTCCACATTTCAAAAAATTTCTAGGATTTTTTTGAGGAAATTTTAAAATGTTTCCATGTTTGGAAATTTGTTCATTTTCTAAAATAACAATGATTTAAACTCAAATTAAAATTAAGTTGTAATATAAGTTTCATGTTTTTAAAGAATTAAATACATTTTTGAGAAATAAAATTTTGGGAAATGTTTCATGTACTGAAATGTGTTCACTTTAAAACAAATTAAAATAATATTTATTTATTTATTTTAAAAAGCGTCCCTAGTTTTCAAAAAATTGTGCCAGTACAAAGTCCACTAGAGTGATTCGAGGCTGTTCTGGCATAGCCTTTTGAGGGCTGTAAAATTTCAAATTAATTTTTAATTTTTAAATAAATGGTGAGAATTTTGGAAAAATCACATAACTTTTATTAAAACAATATAATTTTTAATTTCCAATTTGTTTAATTTTATATTCACATTTGCTCTTTTTAGAAAAATCAATTGTAATTTTTTTAAAATATAATTTTTAAATTTCAAATTTGTTTAATTTTTTATTTAAAACTGAATTTTAAGATAACTAACATTTTGCATACCTCAACATTTGCTATTTTTCATAATAAAATTATATTTTTAAAAATAAGTTTTCAATTGAATTAAAAATTAAAAATTAAAATTACAATTTTACATAAATTAAATTATCGTTAAGTTTAAGTTTTTAAACTTAAAATTTGCAAGTTTGAATTTCAAAATTTCCCCTTCAAATTCCTCTCAGCTGTGGCCAAGTTTTATAACTCCATGCTGATTAATATTAATATAGTTTATTGAATATTAATCACGCTAATTTGAATACTCTTACCTCCTCCCCTACTGCCCATTGGGCCCCTCGCGCTCTGATTGGCCGCCGCCCCTGCCGCTCCCCGTTAGCCGAGGCCCCTCCAAAGCGGTGTGCAACCTAACCCCACGGGTAGACTAGAGCCCGCCTCCTCAGTGAGGGGCGCCGCGTGCTGATTGGCCGAGGCAGGCTATCGATCACTCCCGCGGGGGTCTCCCCGACTGGGGCTTGGCAGCAGGTTCGGTTGCACGGCGGCGGGAGCTCGGTTTCGGAGGCGGCGGCGGGTTGGCCTTGGTGCCCGGCCCGGCAGGAGGGTAAGGGCGGCGGGACGAGACATCCACCGAGCCGGGGGGCGGCTGGAAAGAGCCCGGTCCAGGCCACAGCCTGTAGAGCCCCACAGCCCGACTCGGGGCAGGGGGCAGCGAAGGGGCGTCATGGGGGGCTGGGGATCATGGGGTTTAGGGGTGGGCGTAGTGAGAGCGGCTCCCTGGGGCAAGGATGGGGCGGCAGCGGGGGGGTCGTGGCTGGTCTAGGGGAACGGGTGGGGGAAGGGCT
>QEPC01010893.1:2716766-2759247 GCA_003113815.1 Sphenodon punctatus
ATGGGGGGCTGGGAGAGATTGGGCAGGGGAGTGGGTTGGGGAAGGGTTCCTTGGGGGCAGTTAAGGAGTAAGTTATGGGGGGCTGGGAGAGATTGGGCAGGGCAGTGGGTTGGGGAAGGGTTCCTTGGGGGCAGTAGTGGAGGGTGTCATGGGGGGCTGGGAGAGACTGGGCAGGGGAGTGGGTTGGGGAAGGGTCCCTTGGGGGCAGTAGTGGAGGGTGTTATGGGGGGCTGGGAGAGATTGGGCAGGGCAGTGGGTTGGGGAGGGGTTCCTTGGGGGCAGTAAGGAGTAAGCTATGGGGGCCTCTGGGAGAAATTGGGTGGGGTAAGGGGATTCCTTTGAGAACAATAAGGGAGACCTGGAGCAGAGAAATGGGTGGGGGAGTAAGGGGTTAGGCTTGGGGGCTGGGAAGTGAATAGGGAGGGGGTTCCCTTCAGGTCCGTTAAAGCCTCCTGTGGATACCTAGGGCAGATGGGGTGGGGCTTCTCTTGAGGGCAGTAAGGATGGTGGGGCTTGGCCAACTTGGTGAAATGGGGCAGCGATGTGGGTGGAGGAGAGGATTCCTTTGGGGCCAGTAACGTGCGAGTTGGGGAGAGCCTAGCAAAGTAGGGGTTCCATTGGGGTCATCATGGGGTGGAGATGGGGCATGAAAGTGAGTTGGGGAGGGGAAGTAAGGAAGGGGGTTACCTGGAGCAGTTGAGGGCTGACTCAATGGGAGCTTGCAGAAGATCTGAGTGGGACGGGGTGGGGGAGGGGAATCCCAAGGGGTGATGGGGGCGATGAGGTTGTGGGTCTAAGGAAGATAAATCTGGGGAGGGGAAGTAGGGGAGAAGTGGTTACTTGGGAGCAAGTGGGGTAATAAGAGGTGGCTCGTGCTGAGCCTGGGGAAGACAGAGGTTGGAAAATGGTGTGAGGAGGGGAAGAGTACCTTGGGGTGGGATGTTGACCTAATCTAGGCCAACATAGGTCCCATTACATAGGTAATGGGTGCTAGGATGGTTATAAGGGGAGTTGTGGTACAAGGGTAATAAAGGAGAGTAGGTGGTGCATGATGGTAATACGGATGTGTGTGGAGGATTTCGGGGAGGCATGAGGAGGTGATAGAGGGTAATAAAATGAATGCGGGTGATAAGGGGGTATGTGGAAGACGGGGAGATAAGGATATGGGGTAGTGAGCTTGGGTGATAGCTCCTATCCCATGGCGTATGGAGTATTTATAAGTGGGATTAAAAGGGATAGGACTAACTTCAATAAGGGGGAATTGGAGATTATTGAGTGGTGTGGCATTATGGTGGGGGGTGTCAGGGTAGGAAGGGGGCATACGTGGGCATTTAGCTGGTATCGAGACGGATAACAAAAGCTTGGATGGGGTAATAGGGTGAGTATAGTGGGAACAGGACATTTGGGGTAAATGGGGGGTGTTGGGGAAAGGGCATGTTGAGAGAATGGGTGTAATAAGAAGTGAGAAGCAGTGGAGTAATATATTTGCCCTGGGGTGGTAATGGGGTATCTGGACTAGGGGAGGTACCTAGTGGAGTATGCATGTAACAATGTAACTAGGGGTATATGGAAGGGGGGAATCTATGTATGGGGAAGTGATGTGGAATGAGGGGGGCAGGAGTAAGAAGGGGTTATAGGATAAGTGAGCGAGTGTGGGGCCTGAGGAAGGGGTTTGGCAGTGAGGAGAGACTTGGGAAGCTTTTAAAGGTAACTGCGTCGAGTATGTTCTGGGAGGACGCAGAGGGTATAATGGAGAAATGGTGAGGGAGGCTTAATGAATAACAGGGTAGGGTACCTGGGGGCTAGTGGGTAACAGTATATACATGAGTTAAATGATGAGTAGAGGGGGAGGTTCAAGGCAATCTGGGGGTTTATTGCAGGGGGAGGGGCTGGGAGTGAGTAGCAGGCAATGGATCACTCCGTTCCGATTTGTTCTGCACTTCTCTGAAACTGGTCCCTGATGGAGACAAGATGTTGGGCTAGATGGACCATTAGTCTTACCCCACACAGCACTCTTATCTTCTTACGAGGTTTTAAATATGAAGGTGGAATTTCAAGGGGCTATTCTTGGTTGTCTGAAAGTGTCGGCTGTGGCTGGATTATTCATTTGCAGGGGTATTCGGAGCAAGGTATGATGGATTGTATAACATGGGTTTGTTTGGGGTTTTAGAGTTAGTCTGGATTTATTTCTGAGGTAGTGTGGGGAGAATATTCAGGTAATAGTCTGGGCATTACAGACTATGAAGTAAGGGAAGGCAGCTTGTCTCTCTCAACCCCTGATGCCCTCCTTCAAGGAATTTCAGGCACTGGTTGTGCAGAATGGAGAATCCAATATTAGTATTCTTCTCTGCGAGGGCAAGATCAAAATTGGGGTTAGAGATTTGTTTTGCGAGTAATTTGGATTTCTCAGTTTTGTTTTTCTCAGGTTGTGCCGGGGAATAATTGGGGCAGATCATTGGTGTGTATTCCTGTAGTAGGCCACTAGTATCAAAAGCGTTTCTAAAACGAAAGGCGGATGTGAATATATATATAAGGAATTAGGCTATGCTTCAGGATTAGATTTCCCCCCCCCATCTTTCTGTCTCATATTTGGCATCGTTTAGGAAGGACTCTAATTCTCTCTCAATTAAGGTGGTTTCAGTTTTCTCTCATCTTTTAAAAAAAGAAAACAAAAGAAAAGGGAATTTCACTTGGTGGATGGCTTTAAGGGGTCAGGAGTGGAAGACTGCATTGGGTGGGATGGGGTTTTATCCTCTCTCCAATTGTGCTGTGGGGGAGTCCCTTGGGTGAGAGGTATGGGAAGGAGTGAAGAGGGGTGTGGTTAACTGTTAATTGTTAAATGTTAATTTCTATGGTCAGTAACTTGATAGTTAATCTTGGTTAAACTAGGAGGAAACTTGACGGCCTTCAGGTAACTCATTTTTTAAAATCACAGTAATTTTCAAACTCTCCCTTCCATGATCAACAACTATATAAAACAAATGCAAAACCTGCCATATCTGACTCTGGGATTGTGTTTAACATTCTGCAGCATTTGGGGCTTTGTATGAATGAGATCGTAGGACTGGGGGAATACACAATTATAGCTATTTGTTTATAGGGCTTTCTCATGCCCTCTGGAGCTGCCAGGCAGGTGGGGAATGACTCTCTTGTTCTGGGGTGTTCCCAAGACTTATTGCAGGTTTTATATAGAATGCATAGGCAAGTCAATTTAAATGCAGCTAAATATAGCACATTTATTTGTAACATTATTTTTATTCATCTCTTGATGTTTTCATTGCTGAAGTCCCTCTGGGTTTGAAAATATTTTAAATCCTTAATTTAGTCTCTTGTAGACTTTCCAGCTTTCTGAAATATCAGACCTTTTGCTCTTCAGGAGGTACTAAAATGTCCTATTTCCCTGCTCACCAAGCTAGCCCACTGCCCCATAAATCGAGAAGCTGCATGGCTAGGCTTTGACACTGGCAGCAATATGGGGGAAGTCATCCCATTAGCACCGTGGTTAATCTGTTGAGCCGAGATGCTGGCAGGTGGCCTCGGTTTCAATACTTGTCATTCGAATGCTCCGAGCTTTGTGCAGGGCTGGAAATAGCCACTTGCCAGTAAGAAGTGGGAAGTTTTCCCTGACGTGTTTTGGCAGGGAGGGGGCGAGGAGAAACAGAATATAAGCTGTCACTTAAAAATACCTTCTAACCCTCTCTGTTGTAGAGATGATCTCCCTCTCAATAGGAACCAATGGAGTACTAGCTACTTGGGGTCTGTAGAACAAAATTTACAAGGCTTTGAGCTAGTGTTATTGCAGAACTCTGCCCTGTGTCAATAGGCTGCTGCTTGGGGAGAACAGAGGCGGGGGAGGCAACCCTGTAGACTCTACTTTGGGAAAAGCATGCAGAATATGAACGAATTCACCATGTTCTGGCAGGGAGACTGCTCCTCCTCTCTGAGTCAGTGACATCCTTTTTGGATCCACATCTTGTAGTTATTGGAGGGGGTGGGGGTTAAAGTAGACATCCCTCTCCATCAGAAGCTGACGAGTGCGTAATTGGGAGCAATGGTCTCCTAACTTACTGCACCCTCACAGATGACACCAGATTATTCAAGACAGTTAAGACCCAGGCAGACTGTGAGAAACTACAGAGGGATCTTGCACAGAGCAGCATCCCTACACGCTCTGGCAGAGCTGGTGTCGGAGGTGGTGTTGCGGTCCTCAAGGGCTTTGGTCTTGGGGGACCTCAATATTCACGCCAACGCCAGTCTTGGAGGGGTGGAGCGTGAGTTTAGTTTAGTTTATTACGGCCCGAGCATCGGCCAAACAAAACAACAACAAACAACTGACATAGCAAAAAATAAAAGCCAACACAGTTGGCAAAGACATTAAGAAAGCCCATCAATAAATCGTATAGTTACGAAAATGCATATGCAATTTGACTCCACGCCCTACAATTTAAACACTAACCGTTATCCATTATCCGTAACCATTATCAGAGGTCCGAGTTAGATAGCATTCTGAATATTAGTCCAAGGCCTCTGGCTTGTTACTTCCCCATTCCATATAATGAACCATCACTGTTTACAGCAAAACTAACAGAATTGCTCAAACTAAGAATAATGGAGCGTGAGTTCATGGCGACTATGGGTCTGTCTCAGGTGGTCAGTGGCCCGACACACGATGGAATGCATACCCTGGGCTTGATATTCTGCACCGGCCTTGAGGCGGGGGTTCCGTTAGTGGAGGAGGTACGGGCAGTGCCCTTGTCATGGATAGATCATTATCTCCTGCAGGCCAGCCTCCTGGTGTATGTCTGCCCCTGGAAGGGTGTGGAACCAGTTTGGTTGGTTCGCCCTCGGAGACTTATGGAACCAGAAGGGTTCTGGAGCACTCTGGGGGAGTTACTCCTTGATCTTGACGTCCACTTGCTCGATGACCTCGTCGTACTTTGAAACAACTTGTTGACTGAGTCTGTCGATCAGGTGGCTCCTAGATGTCCGCTTCCTCCTTGTCGTCATCGCAGACCTCCTTGGCTTTCTGAGGACCTGTGGGTGATGAAATGGGAGGGAAGGCGGTTAGCGCAATGGTGGCGCCGCTCTCAGGCTGAGGCCGATAGATTTCAACGTAGAGTGAGTTTAAGAGCCTATGCTGTGACTGTGCAGGCAGCCAAGAAGGGGTTCTTTGCTGCTCTCATAGCATCTGCGAAAACTCATCCAGCAGAGCTTTTTCGGGTGGTGAGGGGGCTGGTCAATCCGGCCTCCTTCCACCTGGAGCTGGATTCGTCCAGCGCCCGCTGTGACATGTTTGCTGAGTATTTTGCGGATAAAATCGCTTGTATTCAATGCGAGTTCGACACTGCATTTATTGCAGTAGGAGAACCATGGGATATGGATGCCCCATCTGTTCCTATTTTGTGGGATCAGTTTTGGACGGTGTCATTCACCAATGCAGAGGATGTTCTGGGGGCTGTTAGGGCCACTTTTTGTGAACTTGACCCATTCCTGTTCTGGCTGGTCAAGGTCAGCTGGGAGATGTTGGGGCCATTGCTGACCAGGGTAGTGAATGCCTCCCTACAGGAGGGCAGAGTACCGGACCGCCTCAGGGAAGTGGTGGTGCATCTTCTGCTCAAAAAACCATCGCTTGAGGTTGGCTCCCTGGCCAGCTACCAGCCAGTCTCTAACCTTCCCTTTTTAGGGAAGGTTATTGAGTGGGTTGTGGCCCAGCAGCTGCAGGAGCATCTGGACCACATCAGATTCCTAGATCCCTCACAATCCAGCTTTCGCCCACGATACGGCACTGAGACTGCGCTTGTGGCACTGGTTCATGACCACCGCAGTGCTATGGATCGGGGGGGGTCATCTCTCTTGATCCTTTTAGATCTGTCAGCGGCCTTTGATACCGTTGACCATGAGATGTTGGTGTCTCATTTGCGGGACCGAGCTGGGGTGGGCGGAACTGTTCTTGAATGGATCTGCTCTTTTCTGGCTGGAAGAACTCAGCAGGTGGTGCTAGGGGATAATTTTTCATTCCCTTGTGACCTCACATGTGGAGTTCTCCAAGGTTCTGTTCTGTCCCCTCTCCTGTTTAAGGTGTATATGCAGCCGC
The DNA here is from genome assembly GCA_003113815.1 of Sphenodon punctatus. Lineage (NCBI taxonomy): Eukaryota > Metazoa > Chordata > Lepidosauria > Sphenodontia > Sphenodontidae > Sphenodon > Sphenodon punctatus. The sequence continues at coordinate 2,722,861 of QEPC01010893.1, forward strand.
TGGGTGAGGTTATGAGAAGGTTTGGTGTTCGATGTCATCAATATGCTGATGACACCCAACTCTGTCTCTTATTTTCATCAGACCCTGGCCTGGCAGTCTTGGTGCTTACTCAGTGTCTGGCAGCTGTCGGGGACTGAATGAGGGCGAGCCATCTGAGGCTGAATCCCAATAAGATGGAGGTGATGCTGGTGGGCAGAGGCATGGGGGTCGAGGCCCCTATCATTGATGGGGTGTGTTCCTCTCTCGTCTCTTGGGTCTGTAGTCTTGGGTGTGTTCCTTGAGCCCCAGCTCTTCCTGGATGCCCAGGTGGATGCTGTGGCGAGGGGTGCATTTCGCCAACTACATCTGGTGCGTCGGCTACGTCCGTATGTCTCAGAGGCGGACCTAGCTACCATCATCCGTGTGTTCATTACCTCAAGACTTGGCTACTGCAACGCGCTCTATGTGGGGCTACCCATGGTGACTGCTCAGAAGCTGCAGCTGGTGCAGAATGTGGCAGCTCGTCTCCTTACTGGGACAGGCCGCTGAGAGCACATAACACCAGAGCTGTGTTCTCTGCACTGGCTGCCTATCATCTTCCAGGCCCGATTCAAGGTGTTGGTGTTGACCTATAAAGCCCTACACGATCTAGGCCCCGCTTACCTGCGAGACTGCCTCACTCCCAGGACTCTGGACCAGCCCCTGCTGTCATCGGGGGAGTGCCCTCCTGGAGGTCCTTCGGGTATCTTGGGGGGGCCATGATGGAGAGGGTGTTCTCGATGGCCGCACCACGACTGTGGAACTCCCTGTCGGTGGAGGCCTGTTTGGCCCTGGGCCTCCTTGCGTCTTGTTGCTAGTGTAAAACCTGACTGTTCCGCCTGGCTGTCAGCGAGAGAGGGGGGTAGGGCGGTGGGTGGAGGTTTGGGAAGGGAGTGGTTGGGTTGTTCTTTGGCTCCATTTGGGTTGTTTTACATTATATTTTATTGTGATGATTATTATTGGATGTTTTATGAATTTGTTAGCCGCCCTGAGCTGCATGATCAGGATAGGGTGGGATATAAATACTGTGAAATAAATAAATTAGGTGAACGGGCAATAAAATGGCAAATGAAATTCAGTGTTGATAAGTGCAACGTGATGCACATAGAGAAAAATAATCCTCACTCTACATATACAATGCTAGGTTCAAATCAGGGTGTAACCACTTGAGAGAAGGATCGTGGAGTCATTGTGGAGAGTTTCTTGAAGACATCAGCTCAGTATGTGGCAGCAGTCAAAAAGGCAAACTGAATGCTAGGCGTTATTGCAAAAGGAATAGACAATAAAGGGAAAGTATCCAATAATGCTGTATAAATCTTTAGTACGACCCCACCTTGAATACTGTGTGCAGTTCTGGTTGCCCCATCTCAAGAAAGATATAATAGAATTGGAAAAGGTTCAGAGAAGGGCAACCAGGATGATCGAAGGGATGGATCAGCTTCCATATGAGGAGAGGCTCAATAGGTTGGGGTTGTGTAGCTTGGAGAAGAGGTGATTAAGGGGGATAGGATAGAAGTTTATAAAATCATGAGCAGTGTGGAGAAAGTAAATAGGCAACTGCTTGCCCTTTCTCACAATAAGAGAATAAGGGGGCACTCTCTGAAGTTAAATGCCAGCAAATTTAAAAGAAACAAAAAGTAATTTTTCTACACAGTGGACAATAAAGTTGTGGAACTTGTTGCCAGAGAAGGCTGTGAAAGCCAGCAGTGTAACTAGCTTCAAATGGAAATTGGATAAATTCTTAGAGGGTTAGAGCCATAAATGCTTAGTAGTTGGGACTTAAACCCCTGGCTATCAGTAGTTGAGAGTAGTTAGCAGGAGATGGGTCACATCTCCATGACCTATATGTATGTTTCTCTTGAACTACTGGAGACACAGACATGATGTTTGGCTAGATGGCCTGCTGCTCTGACCCGGTGTGGCACTTATGTTCTTTTTTCACAGTGGAAGAGGGGTTGTAGCAAGGCAGAAAGGGGTGATATTATTTCTCTTATCCAGCATGGGTTTTTCTGGGATGGAAGCTGTCAATGTTGCAGCTATGCTTGTTTGAATGATGAGGATGTTGCAGGCTGTGGGGCGTGGTCATGATTAACCAACTCTTACCCCTTGCTTGTGTGAGCACGGCTCTCCAACAGAAGAGGAGGTGCTTTCTTTTGGCGCATGTCCATGCGAGTGGAGTTCCTGCTTAGGTACTTTACCTGGAGGTTATTGGGATTAAACAGCCACCCATGGGAGCATTGCCTTGGGTTTACAATTCAGCTGAATGGATCTGCTTCAAAGGCTATTTTCCGTGATGCCAGTACCATAGTTTGCCTTGGCAGAGCCATTCAGACAGTATGCAAGATGCCACTGTTGGCAAACCTGTGCTACCGGAACTGATGGCGTAGCGGGGTGGGGTAGGTCTTGCGATGCTTGGTCCTCACTGTTGGTGTCTGCGCTGCTCTGCAAAGTTATTGGGGTTAAGAAACCTCTCTTTTTCTACTGACCCAGACCCTGCTGTCTCGTTGCTTTCCCAATGTTGCTTTCCCAATGTTTGGAGGCCGTGGCGGAGTGGATGCGGCTGAGCAGACTAAAGCTTAACCCCGATAAGACGGAGGTGATGTTGGTGGGGAGAGCGAAGGGGGTGGTGGCCCCCCTGGTTGGGGGGATTCGCCCTCCTGTAGCTCTGCAGGTTCAGAGTCTGGGGGTGATACTGGACGTGGATCTGCGTCTGGAGTGGCAGGTGGAGGCAGTTGCTAAGGCTGCCTTCCGCCAGCTATATCTAGTACGCAGGCTGCGATCGTTTGTCTCCGGCCCGGACCTGGCCTCCCTCATCCATGCCTTCGTCACCTCGAGGCTCGACTACTGCAACGCGCTCTACGTGGGGCTTCCCTTGTTCTTGGTTCGGAGGCTGCAGCTGGTGCAGAATGCGGCGGCTCGTCTTCTTACGGGGACGGGCCGCCGGGAGCATATTACACCTGTGCTCCGAGCTCTGCACTGGCTGCCGATAGCGTGCCGAGCCAAGTTCAAGGTGTTGGTGATGATCTATAAAGCCCTACACGGTCTCGGCCCCTCATACCTTAGGGACCGCCTCGCCCTCCGCGCCCCAGAGCGGCTCCTGCGGTCTGCCGGGGGTGCCTTCCTGGAGGTCCCCCGTGTTAAGCGGGGGGCCACGATGGAGAGGGCATTCTCGGTAGTGGGACCGCGGCTGTGGAACTCCCTTCCGGAGGAAGCTCGCCTGGCCCCTAGCCTATTAATATTCCGGCGAAACTGTAAGACCTGACTGTTCGCCCAGGCCTTTGGGAGGGAGGGTGAGTAGGGTGGGGTTTTAATTCCCCCACCCATTTTTGGTTTTTAGTGTTTTGTTTGCCCTGTATATTAATTATTTTATAATATTTGTGGTTGTTTTAAATTGTTTTTATAATGTTTTAAAAGATTGTTGGAAGCCGCCCCGAGCTGCGTGCAGGAGGGGCGGGGTAGAAGTCTTTATTTATTTATTTATTTATTTATTTATTTATTTTATTTATTTATAAGTAACCTCCCATGGCAGCATCATGGCATGGCCTTGGGGGTTACCGTGCAGTGACATTTGAATGGATTCCTGCAGTTGCCTGGCATTGTGGGGCATTTTGTGTGGGTAATCCTTATGGATCAGGGTCCTAAAAGGCTAAGCTTATTGCCTCAGGAAGGGACGCAGCAGCATTTGTGTATTCAAGGAAGGCCTTGGATGCCTCTTATCAATAACCAGTCCTCTTGATCCTAATGGCTTCTTCAATTTCCCCATCATTAAAATGAGGAAAGGCATGGCGGTTTGATGTACTAGTGTCCACCTGGTGTTCTTCAAGTGCTTTGTGTCTTAAAGCAAAGTTGTAATCCCTTGTCCTGTTGAACCTGCTTGGCCAGTAGCGAGTGTATGGGTATTGCTAGTTTTAAATCCCAGGCAGCACCCTGACCAATGAGTTGACAACATGCATGTTATACCTGAGAGTTTCTACTGTGCATCAGCTGTAGCTTGTCTGCTCTCCTTTTGACCATATTTTCCACCTGTTTATTCTCTTAACCTGTGTTGTCATGGGGATGTTCTGCCGTCTTCCTCATCTACGAATCTCCTAATACGATGTGCAAAATGAAAGAGGAAAAAAATAAAAGGGAGGAGGGAAGTGAAACTAAAATGAGAATGTAAGCAACATGTTTACTTTCCAGTGTGCTCTGGAGTCCTGCCCAGGCTAGGCACTTGCCAGGGCTACCAACAGCAACGTTTTACCCACTGCCCTACTCGGTGCATCCAAGCTTCTGCAGAATAGATAACATTTCAAAAGTAGGGCATTTTGTATGAAACTTCCATTAGCTTCAGCAATATTGGATGTTTTTAAACAAGATGCGTCCATGCATGGCCCCCCACTGTCCATGTGTCCCAACTGCTTGTTTGAAGTTGGTGCGTGTTGGAGGTGTGCTTCTGTGACCCACATACTGGCCACCCACGGAGCACTCCAGCTGCCTCCATGGATGGGACACCTGTGCTAGGAGCTACCCATGTGAAGCCCTCCCTGCGCACTCCTCTGCCGCCCCACGTGCTGACCATGGATTACCCCCCCCCCCTGCTGTTCTTGTTTATTATTGGATGCAATTTACAGACCACTTAATCTGGATTAGCCTAATTGAAGTAAATGGTTTGTGGATGGTGGCCATTGTGAGATAACCCAGCATTCTGTTTTTCTTATTGTCCTATGTCCATAGAACGCCATCCCCCTGCTCCTCCAAACATGACTTTTCTGGGTTTCTAGCATGTGGATTTTGTTTCTTTCCTGCCTTGTTTTAAATATTACCATTTCTGAACTCTTCTGTTTGTTTTTGGGGTGGGGAAAGAGAGATTTACAAATCAAAATATCAACCAAGAACCGGAGGAGATGAAAGTGGACAGGGAAAATTAAAGATCAATATTTTAATATTCTCCTTGGCCCCATAAGTACTTTCTGCGTGACCAACCTCGTACAACTGTTTGTGTTCCTGTGTGTTGTTTAAAAAGAGGAAATTCAGACTAACTGTTAGTGTTGAGACACAAATCAGGAAACTTCGTCAAGACAGATGCTGCCTCATAATTTTGAGTCTTTATCTCCCTGCCCCCAAAAGGTGTTCCAGCTTTTAACCTTCAGTGTTCTAACGCAGAGCTGGTTTATCAACACGTTAGTGCTTCTCCAGTCCCCCTGTCTGAAATAGAGAATCGTATTAAATATTTTGAAAAGGCCTTGGGTTACCCTCATTGGTCGAGTAATAAGAGCAAGCTCGGGGCGAGGTGGAGTTGGGACTGAGCCCCTTTTTACTGTGACTATTCTGAATCGGAGGTCCTGGTGCAAGCAGGATTTCCTTCATTTGCTTCAGAGCAAAGAATGTGATGGACATGGGCCCCATGCTGGTTTGGGTGTGGGTGTGTGTGTGTGTGTGTGTGTGTGTATACGTACACACTTCAGTACCTTTCCCAGTCTTGTTCAAGTGGCTGTAAAGAGACGTGACGGCCCCCTCCCTCCATTAGTCCATAGGGAACAACTGGGATGTGAAATTGACATTTCTGCTAATGTTCTTCAGAATCTTTTTCAATTTATCCCTGTGCAAGAGGGCTTAACATCTATTTTGAAGCCTATAGAATAGCTTTGTGTGCGGGTGTCTGTTTTTTAAAAAGCCCTGCAGGCTTTATGTCCATTTCTGCTTGCCCTTACTCATACCGCTTAGTCCTTGGGTGTTTTTTAGTCTGCGCTTGCGTTTTAACTCTTTCCCAACATGCCCTCATTCATCGATAGATGAAATTTCAGCTTTAATAAGATTAGGCAATGTTTCTCGTTAGACAAGATTTAGAATCCGCTTTTCAATAAAGCAGCTGTTTCTCTTTCCCCACCCCCTTTCTGACTTTGGCAGCTGATGCAGTGATCCCCGCAGTGTGCTGGTCTAGAGGAAAGTTCTGTTTTTGCTGGCGATCAGCTGGTGTTTTTGCTCAGGAAGATCGTGACCGCAGGCAGGTTGCTGAAAAGGAAAGCAGTAAAACTACCCAAATGTTCCCAAACTCAAGCTTTGTGAACTCTTCTACGAGTGTGACGAGAAGGTGTTGGTTAAAGCTGAAGTTCATAAAGACTATGATTTCATTATTGCATTAGAAACGATTAAAAAGGAACATTAACTGGCATGTAGCATTAACCGCTTGAGTGTTGCTCGGATGTAAGCGGAAACATCTCTCTGTTTTTCCCATTGAAAGGGCTGACCTAGCAGTGGGGGGGCAGGGATTGTCTTTCAAAAGAAGATCGTTACTGCGCCTTTTCCTCCTGCCTTCAGAACAATAGGAAGTTCAGAGTATCTCTAGAACAAAATATTGGCTGGCCATTTTTCCTGTAGCCAGTGAGTGCCAGGCTCCCCACAGTGCCGTTCTCTACAGTGCTTTGTTTTAGGCTAACATAATCAGATTTAATTGGCAGCTAATCCAGATTAAGCATTGTTGACATTCCAGTCACTGAGTTGTGTGTGGAGTTATGTCATTAATCTTGACCTGTGGGCTTCCCATTGTTAGAAGAGAGTGACTTTAAACCTTGAAACAAACGGAGGGTTCAAGCAGGCTGGCTACCAAAAGGCGGGGAGGGAGAGGGGGAAATGGGACAGGAAATGTGACATTTGCTGGAACTAGTAAATAAAAGTGGCAGAAGCCTTTTGATATTGGATATTTTTTTCTTGAGAAGTAAAGCAAGCGCTCAATAAATAGCTAGGCATTGACAAAGCTAACAAGAAGGGAGAGAGAATGGGAAAATGGTGAGGATAGCGTGGAGAAGATTCCCCAATATGGAAATACGGCATTGGAGTCGAGCTTGGAAAGGAAATCGTAAACTATTGAAAGACGCAGGCCTGAAGCCTCATTTCTAGCAAACACTTGTCCACACGTTTTACCACCAAGAGCAGGGACCCGGGTTCGCTGTGTGTTCCTCATTGGCAGGAATGGGGAAAACGCAGCAAATGCAGGGCCCTGACATGAGGAATGTCTACTGTGGTACCTGCCACAAAGACTACCATGAGTACAGACTCTAGAGTTTGCAGGAGTGGGGGAGAGGCTTTGTGCTGATAATGTAAAACAATGGTTCTCAAACTACTTTTCCTCTTGTAGTTGAGTCCTCTTCCGCACCACGCACACGCACACACACCCACCTCCTATCTCTCTTCTCCCCCCTCTTCCCACCCTCCTAATCCTTCCCCTCTCTCTCTCTCCCTCTTGCCACCTATTATGTTGGAGATTTCCCCCTAGCTCAGTCAATGTGGAGCTAGGTGTTGGCCAGTTGTGCACCTTCTCTCCTCTCCCCCCACCCCCCCCACCCCCCCCAATCCTTCCATTTGAAAACCACAGATTTAAAATGCATTTAATCTATCTGATTGAGGGAACCCATCAATATATTTGATTTTTGTGGCGGTGTCCTGCAATGTGCTCTAACTCGATTATGTTACTAGAGATGTGTAACTAGTCGTTATATAACTTGCGCAGACAAAAAGCTCCGCTACTATCCTGGTGGGGTTTGCAGTGCAGAAAGCTTGGGAGGGCGAGAAGCATGCTTTGTACATTCTTTGACGAAAACCGCCATTCTGCTTTGGAAAGTTAGACATCTGTCAGAGTCCCGAACCACACTTTGCAGCATGGATTGCGAAGAAGCTGCCGCTTTTCCCTTAATCTCGAGTGATCATAAGGAAATCCACAACCCCAACTAGCTTCGTAAATAAGACCCAGAGGGTGGGTTTTTAATTCAAATTTACATGAGAGTAAGTTAATGTAGGACTCTAAACCTGTTGCTTGTCCAGGGTTGTAAAGAAATATAAATAATTCACTAGCCAAGCATAAAAGACGGCTCACCAGGCTGGGATATGTGGTGGGGAAGGGGTCCCAGGATAAGTGAATATCCAAGTGGGTTTTTGTAGCCTTGTGCACGTAGGCATATATTTTAAAAATAGCATTACGGGGGGGTGGGGGGGTGGGAGCTCCTAGGGGCCACTCTGACAATTTGTGCAAGCTCTGAGAGCTGCGTATAAGTTGGGGTGGGGGTGCTTAACAGGCACACTTTAAAAAAAAAAAAAAAAAGGAGGGCCCAGATCATGGCTCTGTCCCCTATCCTTGTGCGCATGCCCTCCTCTCTGCTCCCTTACCCTGAGCTCAATCCTTTGGTGATTGGAGGTGGGAACTGGATCTAGAGGCCAAATCCAGGAACTGGAAAGGGGCCACATAAAAACTTGTCACAGGTCACGTTTGGCCCCTGGGCCTGAGATTTCCTGCCGCTGCATTACAGCTTTGTTTCCATGCAGCATCAAGTTCTGTTAGCAGCTGGTATCTAGAGACCCATTTTATATTCCAGTACTGGTGCATGTCCAGTGCATACACGAGTTCTTGTGCTTCCACTATTTATGCAATTTTTATAGGGAAAGCCGGTCTTATCAGGGTGGCAGGTGGAATAACCAGTCACCTTTTTATTTGTTTGATGTTGAAATTCCTGGCAAAGACACCAAGGCTGTGAGGGAAATGCCTTTTTTGTGTACCAGGAATCAAAATAAGGGTGAGGGGCACAAATATTTCTCTCGAATCCAGCAACTCCGGGAATTCAAGCACCCTTTGGTCAAAGGGTGGGGGAGGAGCAGCGAACACTGGTCCAGCCAGGAAGACTAGAGCCAGTTCGCTTAGGGTCTCTTTTCCCTTGATGCACACAGTCGCGTTGCGTATTCCCTGACCGAGCCTCTGCACACTCTTCAACCGCCTGGAAAGAGACGTTTGATTGGCGAACGCAGCCTTTTGTCTCTTTTCAAGCAGAGGCTGGGCTTTTAGCTGTCTGTGTGCCAGTGGGATGGCTATCTCCTCCTTTGCACATGTGAGTGAGTACCTTTTACAATGGCTTTAATTTTCTGGCATAGCTTTTTGGTAGGGGTAATTTATTGGTGATGTAGTTTCTGTCTTAACATCACTGATTTACTCTTATAGTCTGGATTATTAAATTTGCTGATTGCTTCGCTTCCCTCTCCTTCTGTGATGAAGCAGATTTTAATTCTGTGACTGCTTGCTTTATTTGATTGTTTTGTTTCAAAGCTAGGTTTCCAGATCCTTTTTCAATTAATCCTACTTTGTTCCTGTACTCTATTTTTGCTTTGGTCTTAGGTAGATTCTTTCCAGATCAAGATGGAATTCAGCATTTTTAAAAGACTTGTTTAGGTACTGAGCAGTCCTCGCCCTCTGTGTTAGGTAGCTCAGTGTAGGACCCTTTGAATAGAATTTGGCTGCTGTTGTGAAATTCCTTTGCTAGGTCAGGTTTAAGCTCCTGCATTTTGACTCTCTGCTGTAGCTCCAGAGGAAGCAGCGACATTCTGAGAGAGAGGGATATTCTAGGATATCAATGTATGGTTTTAAGACCTAAGCAATCCACAGTGTTGAGTGTATTTAGAGCAGCGGTAGAGAGTCTCAAGCTCAGGGGTCAAATGTAGCCTGTAGCTAGTTTTGCACTGAAAGAGTGAGCTTGGGGAGAGGAGCAGAGATGAGTGCATGTATTCCAAGATAGGGGACAGATCCTTGGCAAAGATCCATGATCTGAACCCTCCTTCTTTCCTGCACCCACAACACATCCCCTAAGGGTCCCCACCCTGAACTTCGGAGCTTGTACTAAAGTTTCAGATTAACCTCCGGGAAGGAAAAGATTCCCCACCCCTGATTTAGACAATATTGATTGGTAATAAACTGCTCACATCTCTGCATTTGCCAAGCAGGCAATCTGACTAGAACAGAGTGAGCCTGGCTGGCTGGTTTCTTATGCAGGTCTGCCTCTTAACACTGTCATGACATATGATTGTGTTCAGAAGTAAACTCTAGGAACAGGAAGTAGAAATGCTTTAACAAGCTTCCATCTCAGCTAGCCCGTCTTGTGATGTGTCTCAAGAATGCACAGTCTAACAGCTGGCACTCATCTCCGCTTGTAGGCGCCCTTCCAGGAAAGAGAATTAATTCCCATGCTTACCTCTGAAGAGACATTACAGCAGGGGTGCTGTGCCTAAGGGGGATGGGGCCACTTGACATATCTCAATTTTCATATTAAAATAATTTCCATCCCTTAAGGATGTGGATCAAATGTAAAGCAATTCAGTGATGCCTGCGGAAATCTGCAGGCAGCCTGAAGCACTAGCACTGAGGAGGGGTGAGCTGTCCAGTTCATCTCGGTGAAGACCCCACAGGCTGTAGTTCTGTGGCCATGTGATCTGATGCTCTTTTTTGTGATGGTGAAAAAAGAGTTGCAATTAACAGGCAGGTGTCGGGGCTATGATCTTACCTTGCTAAATTGTCCCCCACCTTGCCCGCTGCTTTGATCATGTGCCTCTCCTCTCTCTATGGGCTCCTTCTCCCCTTTTGCCTCCAGTACAAGTTCTTTGTCTTCTCCTTCAAGGCTCTTCATGGCCTTGCTCCTCCCAATCTTTCTACCCTTATTTCTTGCCACATCCCCACCCAGGAACTTAATTCGTCCTCTGCCACCCCCCCCACCAGCCACCGACTCCTCTGCCCCCTAAACTGTTTTGCCCCTTCTTCCGTGCTGCCCTCTGTGCTTTGGGAACTTGTGTCTCTGGATAGATACTTCTGCTCTCTCCCTTGTGACCCTCAATCCCTCCTAAAAACCTACCTCTTCTGTCAGACCTTCCCTAACTCCTCACCCTCATAAACTGCTCCATTATACTTTTCCTTCTACTGACCTTTCCTTTGGGAACTCCCTCTTTTCCTGTAACTAAGCTAAGCAACTTCATGAACGTATCCCTGTCCTTGTCCATTATGATGATTATGATTATGATTATAAGCATTTATATATAGCGCCAGAAGTGTGCCTGGTGCTTTACAGAGAATAAAATAGACACGGTCCCTGCCTGAGAGTTTACAATCTAAAAACGGGGGAGGGGAGACAGGGAACGGGGAACAGAGGGCGAGACGAGGGATGCAACATTCATGAGGATGCGAGAGCTCAGGTGCACATTCTTGGCTTGGTTACAGTAAATAGGAGTTTGCAGATAACAGGTGGGGGATAATCCTGGGTGGGGATGACTAGCAGGAGTTAGGAAAGATGGAGTGGAAGAGGTGGGTTTTGAGGAGGGACTTGACGGTGTGGAGGGTGGGAACTAGGCGGACGAGGGCAGGGAGGGAGAAGGGACAAAGGCGGTTGGGGGAGCAGGGGAGGGTGAAGGAGGGGATGGAAGAGGAGCGTAGTGCTCAAATTGTGTCCATGCTAGATTGTAAGCACCTTGGGGCAGCACCAGGCACATTACTGGCACTATAGGTCTTACCTTAGCCAGAAAGTCTCTGGGTGACCTTGGGCCAGTCAATTTATATTCTCAGCCTAACCTACCCCACAGGGTTGTTGCAAGAATTTAAAAGTTGTAATCATTATATGTAAAGCACTCCTAGTGCCATGGCAGGGAGGTGATATATAAAAATAAAGATTATGATTGTTGTTGTTATTAAATGGAATGCAGACTTGGTGGAAAGGTGGGCAACTACTAGGGGAAAGGAGAGTTAAGGAGAGACAAAATGGCAGTCTTGAAATATCTAAAGGCCTGTCACCAAGAAGATGGCAAGGAACTGCCATCAGAGGGCTGGACTAGAAATGATTGCTACCGAGGGTGGGGCTGGACTAGAAATGATCGCTACCGAGGGTGGGGCTGGACTAGAAATGATTGCTACCGAGGGTGGGGCTGGACTAGAAATGATGCTACCGAAGGTGGGGCTGGACTAGAAATGATCGCTACCGAGGGTGGGGCTGGACTAGAAATGATCGCTACCGAGGGTGGGGCTGGACTAGAAATGATGCTACCGAAGGTGGGGCTGGACTAGAAATGATCGCTACCGAGGGTGGGGCTGGACTAGAAATGATCGCTACCGAGGGTGGGGCTGGACTAGAAATGATGCTACCGAAGGTGGGGCTGGACTAGAAATGATCGCTACCGAGGGTGGGGCTGGACTAGAAATGATCGCTACCGAGGGTGGGGCTGGACTAGAAATGATCGCTACCGAGGGCGGGCGTTGCCGCAGCGGGGCTGGATTAGGAATTATTGTTACCGAGGGCGGGCGTTGCCGCGGCAGGGCTGGGCTAGGAGTGATTGCTACCGAGGGCGGACGTTGCCGCGGCGGGCCTGGACTAGGAGTGATCGCTACCGAGGGCGGACGTTGCCGCGGCGGGCCTGGACTAGGAGTGATCGCTACCGAGGGCGGACGTTGCCGCGGCGGGCCTGGACTAGGAGTGATCGCTACCGAGGGCGGACGTTGCCGCGGCGGGCCTGGACTAGGAGTGATCGCTACCGAGGGCGGACGTTGCCGCGGCGGGCCTGGACTAGGAGTGATCGCTACCGAGGGCGGACGTTGCCGCGGCGGGCCTGGACTAGGAGTGATCGCTACCGAGGGCGGACGTTGCCGCGGCGGGCCTGGACTAGGAGTGATCGCTACCGAGGGCGGACGTTGCCGCGGCGGGCCTGGACTAGGAGTGATCGCTACCGAGGGCGGACGTTGCCGCGGCGGGCCTGGACTAGGAGTGATCGCTACCGAGGGCGGACGTTGCCGCGGCGGGCCTGGACTAGGAGTGATCGCTACCGAGGGCGGACGTTGCCGCGGCGGGCCTGGACTAGGAGTGATCGCTACCGAGGGCGGACGTTGCCGCGGCGGGCCTGGACTAGGAGTGATCGCTACCGAGGGCGGACGTTGCCGCGGCGGGCCTGGACTAGGAGTGATCGCTACCGAGGGCGGACGTTGCCGCGGCGGGCCTGGACTAGGAGTGATCGCTACCGAGGGCGGGCGTTGCCGCGGCGGGCCTGGACTAGGAGTGATCGCTACCGAGGGCGGGCGTTGCCGCGGCGGGCCTGGACTAGGAGTGATCGCTACCGAGGGCGGACGTTGCCGCGGCGGGCCTGGACTAGGAGTGATCGCTACCGAGGGCGGGCGTTGCCGCGGCGGGGCTGGGCTAGGAGTGATCGCTACCGAGGGCGGGCGTTGCCGCGGCGGGGCTGGGCTAGGAGTGATCGCTACCGAGGGCGGGCGTTGCCGCGGCGGGGCTGGGCTAGGAGTGATCGCTACCGAGGGCGGGCGTTGCCGCGGCGGGGCTGGGCTAGGAGTGATCGCTACCGAGGGCGGGCGTTGCCGCGGCGGGGCTGGGCTAGGAGCGATCGCTACCGAGGGCGGGCGTTGCCGCGGCGGGGCTGGGCTAGGAGCGATCGCTACCGAGGGCGGGCGTTGCCGCGGCGGGGCTGGGCTAGGAGCGATCGCTACCGAGGGCGGGCGTTGCCGCGGCGGGGCTGGGCTAGGAGCGATCGCTACCGAGGGCGGGCGTTGCCGCGGCGGGGCTGGGCTAGGAGCGATCGCTACCGAGGGCGGGCGTTGCCGCGGCGGGGCTGGGCTAGGAGCGATCGCTACCGAGGGCGGGCGTTGCCGCGGCGGGGCTGGGCTAGGAGCGATCGCTACCGAGGGCGGGCGTTGCCGCGGCGGGGCTGGGCTAGGAGCGATCGCTACCGAGGGCGGGCGTTGCCGCGGCGGGGCTGGGCTAGGAGCGATCGCTACCGAGGGCGGGCGTTGCCGCGGCGGGGCTGGGCTAGGAGCGATCGCTACCGAGGGCGGGCGTTGCCGCGGCGGGGCTGGGCTAGGAGCGATCGCTACCGAGGGCGGGCGTTGCTGCAGCGGGGCTGGGCTAGAAATAATGGGCTCAGTTTACAGGAAGGTAGATTTTGGTTAACAGTAGAAGCCGTGCGGCAGTGGCCGAGGGAGGTCGCAGGCGCTCTGTTGCTGGAGGCTTTCAGAAAAGGACTGGACATTGTAGCTGTCGTCATCCTGCATCCAAATAGGGAGTTGGACTAGATGACCCCCGAGGTAGCTTCCAGCTCAGGGTCTGGTTGTATAGCTGGGAAAGGAGCTCCTGGTGGGGGAACTCCTACTCAGTAGCGGTGCTACGCCAAATTCCCTTTCCATATTCCAAGTTAAGCAGATGCCAGGAAGGAGCTGTGTAGGTACTGTTTAAAGATTCTATTGTGGGAGGTCTCTTGAGTGTTTTAAGTATCTAAGTATAATCGGGGCCCCATTGCAGCAGTGGGGGAAACGCAGAATACACAGAGCCCTCCCTTGCAAAAGGCAAGTTAATGTGGTTTGGGAGGCTCGGTGTGTTCGTAGACAAGCGCCTCCCCACCAATCATGCATGTTGCAGGGCCACATTGGAGCCCCTCTGCAGCCCTGCAACAAGTGTGATTGGTGGGGTGATAGGCAGGGAAGCGTTCGTTTAAAAACACCCTCTGCTGTTTCTACAGCCGTGGTGCTGCAAACGGACCCTGGCTTTGTGTGTTAATATAGACAGAACAGGAGCTGACTTCAAGGGCGGCTCCTCTTGCAGAATTCAGATGCTGAGGAAGGAGGCAGGAAGCCAAATGCTGATTGCAAGACACACCTACTCTGTAAATGCAGCCTGTGGGTTTAGAACAGTGATTATTTTTTCTCAGCCCTCTGGGGCACATGCAATTTAGTTAATTTATGGAGGGCAAGGAAGGACTTGCCCCAGACTATTAGTGTAAAGGGTATGCGTACCAGCAGCAGGTGACTAAATCATTTGCCTAGGCCAGGTCCATTACACAAACCGGGAAGGCTACAAATTTCAGAAAGCGAAAGCAGTTGCTAAAGTTGCACACTGGAGAATCTACCCTTGGGAGTCGCCACATGGTTCCAGTTGGGTCTTGGATGATTTGGGCCCCAGGAACTAGTTGTAGCTGTAGCCATCCTCCATCCAAGCAGGGGGCTGGTGGTGCATGACACCTCAGGGTCTCTTCCAGCTCAGTCATTCTGTGAACTACTTGGGCTGTTTTCAGAGCAAGGGTGAAAATGCCTCTCTGAGTGGTAAGCTCGTTTCTGTCATTGAGAAGTGGTGGCTTCTCTATCGCTTTATGGGCTAATTCCTGTGGAATTTACCTGATCTCCAGTTTGCACATCTTGTGGCATGTATGTGACCAAGAAAATGTATACTTGTTTCTGAAAAATTATATCGGCTGCCTCCCCATGCCCCCCTCATTCCTTATGTATGGGAATGGCTCTGACCCCTGGGGACCAAGGATTTTATGTGTAATGGGTCCAGTCAGAAAACGTTTATTCCAGGACATGTAGGGGGCTTTCTCTTTTGCTGCTCTTTTATGAAGATGGGTTATTGGGAGCATGCTGTCAGGTTATGCGTATCGAGAGCTGAACCATTGGCTTCAATGAGGACGGAATTCCTGCAGGCCAAGACTTTGCTGCCTCCCATGCCTGGAGCGCTCTCTCGGAATACATTCATTCTGCTTCCTCCCTATCTTCAAATGCCTCCTGAAAACCTTCCTCTTTTGTCAGGCTTTTCCTAGTCTCCATCCTGGTTTTCTTAGTTAGAGGGAAGAAGGAGAATATAAGCTGAACGTGTGCACCTGCAGCTCCTTGGATGTATTCCTCTCTCTCCCTCTGTTCCCCTCCCCATTGTCTCTTTAGGTGTTTTTAAATGAGATGCTACCCCACACGGCCACCCAGGAGCTGCTCATCCAGCCGCCTGTGTGAAGGTGTTGCAGGGAGATGTGTGTTCCCGTGAGCCCCACAGCACCCACTCATGACTCTTCACAGGGCACTGCCAAAAAACCTGGAGTGCATCATGCAGGGCAAGTCAAAAAGTGCGTGGCAATGGGCGCTCCCGTATCCCCTGCCCGTATGAACTGCGGCGGCCACTGACACCAGCAGACAGGCCCTCGTCCATTGGCATTGCGGGCGGGGGACACGGCCTTGACAAGTCTCAGGAACTGGCTGGGAGCCCTGGGGAGCCCTACCTTCCAGTTCTCCTGTCAGGGACGTTTCAGTGGTAAAGGCCAGCCTGGTGCGCTTCCCCCCTCCTCAGTGATCCGTGTCACGGGGAGTGCAAGGCGGCTGCCGCCAGTAGCCATGCTGCAAGCTGCCCATTAGAATCCCTCCCCGCGCGCTCCACCCGAGTGGCTGCTCCGCAGCTGTGCCCCTCAGCAGCCACGACCCCCACCCCCAAGCCTTGCTCATTTAAAAACACCCTTAGATTGTAAGCCCACTGCGGGACCTGTCTCTAATTGTTGATTGTAAAGTGCCAGGTACATTGCTGGTGCGATATAAATACTTAATAGTAATAACAACTTTTTTCGTTAGAGATGATTGGCTGCTTTCTGCTGGAAGGAGGTGGTTTTTGAAATCTGGTGTAAATGGCTCAGGCTTTTGCTACTAGGAAAATGGGTTTGCATACGAGTTGAGAAAATGTCACTTGATCTAGTTTTGTCAAGACCCCTGGCATTTAGAACCCCTAGTACTGGGATTTTTCTCTTGACTCCCTTTCTTGACTGTCCTACATTGTAAGCCCCATGGGGCAGGGACCCGTTTTTACTGATTGTACATTGTTGTCTCTGTACAAATAGTAGTAATAGTAGCCATTGTAGTAGGTGAGCATAGCTGTTTACTTGGCTTTAACTTACTACTTCCTCAGTTCTCCTGAGCCCAGACCACACCGACAGACCTGCAGAGACTTGGGAGGTTTATATGGGTTACAAGAATCTCCAAAACGAGAGTGCTTATTTTTGGGTTTAGAAATGTATGCGACTGTTGGGATAAGACCTTCACAAGGGCTGATTATCGTACACAATTGTCTCCAATGCTGATCTTGACAGCCAGGATACTGGGCTGTGGATGAGTGTGATTCAGCTTTGCGGTCCCTATTAAGCTGGCATTTAGAAAATCAGGGTGTCTGCTGCACCACCTAATAATTATTGGAATGCAGACTGGTTGCTCTTAGGTTTCAAATGACGATAAATGTTGCCTTTTTAGACTTGCTTGTCTCTTTTTTTTTTAAAAATGCTGTGGTTTAGCTGAGCCTGTAACTTGAGAGAGAGTAACCACTTCCTACTCTCTTTAGTAAATAACAGCTGGGGTAGATTGTTTGGATAGTACTGTCTATGCTGTTACTCTGCAGGTGGAACATGATCTCTTTGCAACTCAGTGTGCCTCTCGCTGTTACCGCCGTCATTAACAGTATTAAAAATTTGCCTGGAGTCAAATGTTTTGACGTCATTTTCCGATGCAAGCTGCAGGGGCATTGGAAGGGATGGCACGTGTCTACGGCAATCGGGAAGAGAAACTGAAATCTGTGGAGGCAAACATTGGATGAAAGGGATCAGGCAGCTTTATGTTAGGCTTTCAAGGAAGCCAGCATTTGCTACTGTGGGGAATTCATTGTTTAAAAGCTTGGCGCTAGTTACAACAGTATGAGACTTGAAGGCTGGGTGTTGGCCTCCACAGCAATGTTGAATTCTAGACCAGTGTTTCTTCTCAATTTCACCGTGTAGATCAGTGGTGGAAAACGTCAGGCCCAGGGGCCAAATGTGACCTCCAGCAGGTTTTTATGTAGCCTCTTTCTAGTTCCTGGTTCTAGCCCATGGATCCAGTTCCTACACCAAAGCACTGAAAACCAGAGCTCAGGTTAAGTGGGCGGAGATGAGAGCAGGCACACAAGGGCAGATGAGATATCCCTGGCACAGATCTATGATCTCCACCCCTTATGCACCGCACCCCAACTTCTGTACATCCCTCAAAACGTGGTCTAATTTTCAAAGTGTCCCTGCTTTGGGAGGGAAAAGTGTCCCCACCCCTGATGTAGATTCTGAATTCAGTATCAATTTTATGAAGAACTTATAACCCAAATTATCTTTATTCAGGAATTGTTGTAACTAAATTCCCTATATTCCATCATGGTCTCTTTGGACAGCTGGGAGTGGCTTTCTGGCTATGCTCTTGGTGCGCCAAAGACAGACAATAGGAGTGTGAACAGGTGGCTGCTTCTTAGCACCAGAGTTCTCTTTCCCCCTCAGGTTCGCCGTAGCCTGACCATGTGCGTCACTGGTCCAGAAAAAGCATAAAACATTTTTGTTTACGTGGTTTTTTGGCAGCCAGAGATGCCTTAGAGCAGGGGCGGGGAACCTTTTCTGTCCTAGGGGCCACACTGAACATTAGTACGAGCTCTGAGGACCACACAGAGGTTGGGGGGCTTAACAGGTGTGCTCAAGAAAAGGGGAACCCAGATCATGGATCTGTGCTATGGATCCGTCCCCTACCCGTGTGTGCAGGCCCTCCTCTCCGCCCCTTTATCCTGGGCTTGGGGTTAGCAACTGGATCCAGGGACCAAATCCAGGCACTGGAAAGGGGCCACATAAAAACTTGCTGAGGGCCACATTTGGCCCCTGGGCCTGAGGGTCCTCACTCCTGCCTTAGAAAGAGGCTAGCAATTCTTTTTTTTTAAAATGGGTGTGTTTTATTGTAACCAGCATTGAGCCCATGTTTTGTGAGATGGAAATCAAATTGATTTAAACTACACTGGAATAATATTGCCAGAGTATGCAGATTCCCCCCCCCCCCCAATTTACCTGTTCCAGGTGCTTATTTCTCAATAGCAAAGCTAGGCCTTTGAGCCTTGCTACCACAGAGATTGTTCACATAACCTCCTTCCCCTTAGCCAACTTGCGACTTATTCCTCAATCTGTGTTTGCCTTGTCCAGTAGCAACGCATTTGCACAACTGTTGACTTCCACACATTCCAGTGGCCCAGCCTTTGCATCGGGTAACGAGAATGTGAGAGCATCAGGGAGCACAGGAAGTGGTAAGGATTTCAGGCAGCATCCCAAACGCGGGTTTGTGCAGCTACCCACTCTAAAACAGTGTTGTGCGAAAGAGCCCTTAAATTGCTTTGTAGTTGTAGGACTGGGAGGGACCCCGGAAGAGCATCTGCGCTGAGGGAGGATTAAATATCCTAGATGAATACTTATTTTTTCAGTCATGGAGACGTGACAGCCTCCCTTAATAACTTAGGCTGCATTCTGACGAACAGTGAGAAACAAAAGTAACTACGATTGAATTAAACTGGGGTAACTACTCCAGTGTGAAAGGTATCAAACTGCAGTTGCAAATGGTAGTTACTTTGCAGTCTCCCCCTAGTGGTCATGACAAGCAATGCTATCCTCTTTCTGCTTTTGAAGTACAATTTTCACTCTGCAGTTACTTCAAAGTAAAAGGGTGTGTGTACTCATTTCTCAGGAATATGTACTTCTCTTCCTGAACCTGAATAACTCTGATTTAGGGCTCCTGACCGGACTGTTTTATGAGTAAAAGCGATTTCAGGAGTAAAAACAAACAAAGTGTCTGTTTGTCAGGACGTGGCTATCCCTCTTGCACCGCCTTGCGATGGCCGCAGGGAAACTGATTACTAGCCTCTGAAGTCTCCAAATAATCGTTATCCTGTAATGAGACCTCTTGACTGCCAGAAGCTGTGAGTGAACGAGAGGGGGAGATCCTCCCATAACCGCCCTGTGTCGTCTTGCGCCCTTCCTGCCGAGCGTCTGGGACTGGCCACTGTTGGAGACAGGCTAGCCAGCTAGAGGGACTGTTGGTCAGACCTCCTGCACTATGATGGAGGGTGTTGTCCATTTTTGCTGCTTACACAAAATGAAGGTGAGGATATCGCCTAGACTTCCAAGCTATGGGTTGGGATTTAGAGCCTCACTGGTATACTTTGCATGTCTTTGTTGCTCTCTGGGGTTTTTCCCTAGCTTCTCACCCCCACAGACTGCTCACTGATGCCTCCTCAACTGACCTGTCATTCAGGGACCCCTTTTCTCCTGTAAGCAAGCGAAACACATGCCTCTATGACCATCCCAACGTCATGGATGTTTCCCTGCCTCTCCCTGTGTTCCCTGACTTCTTCACTGACTCTCTTAGATTGTGAGCCTCTTGGGGCAGGGACCTGTCTCTAATTATTGTTCAGTACCAGGTATGTTGCTGGTGCTATATAATAAAAACCTTAGGAGCCACTGACGTAAGTGTCTGCTGCTGCTCTGTCTGTAATGTTGCAGCTTCAAACCATAAAATACAAGGAACTCTGCTAAAAGTCTGGCACATACAGAATGGAGGGATGCTAACCTTTCCTTCCATGTTGCAGGGTGAAAAATCCAGCTTGCTTTTTTAGTATGTGGAAAGCAAATCTTTCCCTTTTGAAGGACTCTAAGATGTTCTCTCTGTTGTCCTAAAAATCCCAACAAAATAAGAGAAAATAATAAATAATCATTAAAGAAAAATCACAGAATGGGCTCAGTTGGCTTAAAATGCTTTGAGTTTTTTTCTGAGCTGTCTGTGTCCTTTTAGCTTGTCTAGGAGAAAAAAAACAACCCAACTTATTTCTAAAATAGAAGGATATAGTTTGTAAATTCAGGGCCTGTCTGGCACACTCGCCTGTATGGGCCCAAGGTTCTCTCGCCCAGCTTTAGAAGCAATTTCCAGCACCTACCCTACTGTTTGGGGCACACTGCAGGAAAGCAATCAGACTCAATATGGCTAAAGACTCTCTCCCGTTCATGGAAAGATGTTTATTTGCAAAATTAGGTTTGAAAAGATCTATTGTTAATCTGCTTTATAAATATTAGTTTACTTTGTCCATAATCTGACACTGCAAACTGATCTGATTAAGGGTGGGATTTCTCTAGCGTTGAAAAGCTTTTCCTGGTTTTTGCCTAGCGGCTGCTGCTGCTTGTATTTTTCTGTGGGGATTGTGTGCTTAATCCAGCTTTAGTTGCCAGTATTTTTTTTGATTGCTATCGTGTTATCGTAACAAGATGCCAAGAGTGGAGGAGGAGAGGAAATTGCCTGCTCCCAGGCAGTTTTGGATCTTGAGATGTTGCAGAGTAAACTTTCCTTCAGGATGGGAGCAAACGAGAGAGAGTCTTTAGCCATATTGAGTCTGATTGCTTTCCTGCAGTGTACCCCAAACAGTAGGGGAGGTGCTGGAAATTGCTTCTAAAGCTGGGCTGGAGAACCTTGGGCTCAGGGTTCAAATGTGGCCTGTTCTTATTTGGCCCCCTTTCAGTTCCTGCAACTGGCCCCTGGATCCAGATCCATGGTATCGGTCTATGATTTGAACCTTCCTCTTCCTGAGTGTACTCCCGCACCCAACCTCTGTGCTACCCTCGGAGCTTGTATTAATTTTCAAAATGGCCCCTGGGAGGGAAAAGGTTCCCTCAGCCCAATGTAGATTCTGAACTTGGTGTCAGTTTTATGCATACAACTTTGCATTGCCAGATCTGATCGCTAGAAGCCTTTTCCGTACTGATGAAGCTCAGGTTTTTTTAATACGTCATTGGGGCTTAAGGAGGAGAGGCTTACGTTCACTTTGGGGAGTTAATTACCTCATCTGTTTATAGGCTAGTTAGTTTTCATTCTGCCCCTATGTAGAACGCACCTAGGTTCAAGAATGTCAGATTTTATTTTTCCTTATTGAGTTTTACCCCGTTTCTAACCCAATTAAATTTAAACTTGGAAGGGCCATTCTGAATGTGTGATAAGCGTCCTACATAGAGGCCTATGTCAGACTAAATCATTGATTGATTGATTCCAGCACTGGGGTTTAACTGTTTAATTTCAAAGGGGTGTAATGCAGTTACTTTTTGAAAAAGGCCATCTTTGAAAACAATGAGCATTAAATATATTTGAGATAGAAGGATAAGTAATTTCTTATGTATAGTTAACTATAAAGCAGTACTTTGGTGGAATTTAAGTATTTTTTCATCACTGAAAGGATTTTTCTTATTACTAAGCTGTATTTGATAATTGCTGCAAGTTGCAAGGACAATTGTATGCAGAAGGCCGTGGATACTGTGAGTGTTTTGATCCACTGAAGGTTGTCTTTTGGAAATCCTGTAATATCCCTATTGAGATAGTTGTACTTTGTCAACTGGGGTACAGGACAGTAGAAAACTTGCGATTTCAGTCAACTATATGTGTACACAGTAAATACAGTTTCTTAGGCAAAGGAAACTTTTTTTTGTATAGTTGTAAAATTCCATTATATCTCATTGCCAAAGAAACATTAAGAACTTTGTATAGCTGTATAAAAAGCAACTAATTTGTTAAAGAATAAACATTTTTAAGCCAGTAAACTTACTGTGTTATTGCAAAAGTTGATATTCTAAAAACACCAAGTTGGTTTGGTTTTTCTTAGTAGCTTTTCAGGCTTTAAATTGTTTGATTTTTATATTTGGATTATAAATGAAAATTTGAAATGTTCTTCCATTATACAAATCTGGATAAACTCTTCATTCTCTCCTGCAAGAACTTCATTTTGTAGTTTCTGGCATATCACAGGATTTGGCCAAATTCAGGAGATTTTTTTTCAAATAAGGACAAAACACTTTTTCATGTCAGAATTTACAATTTGTTTGTCTTAGTGGTAAATTAACATTTTTTAAGACTGGAACCAGGCGGGAAATTAAATGTCTCATGGGTCAATTCTTGAAATGTTAACTTTGTTGTAATGCCTGTAGACATAACTCAATGTAAGGAGAATTCTTAGTGTTTTGAAGTTGCTTTCATTAGTTTTGGAGACATTGAAACTCTAGTTATTAGACCAGTAATCCACAAATGATCTCAGAATGGAGTGTTTTTCCAATTCTGAATTACTAGTTTATGGCTTTTTGATCTGTTTAAGTTGTAATGGAAACAGTAATCTGGTCATTTGTATTTGTGTATGTCTATGAAGGTCACAGGAATAAAGGGACCCAAAGATTAAAACCTTTTTAGCAAATCTGATTTTTGTTAACATCCTCAAAATGTTCAGTAGTGATTGATTGAATACCTCGGTGGGGTGGACTCGGAAGCCCTGTATTTTTGGTGAATTTTCTTGGTCACAGCTGTGGCCGGAGTACCAGGATGCCAGCATCTGTTCTGTGTCCTGGTGCAGTACGTAGTCCAAGTGGTGGATTCCTCTTTGGAGACGTGGCAACAAAATGGACAATAAGGGCTGTCCTTCTGGCAAGCTCTCCTTGGTCTTCTGCTTCAATGGATCCATTTATGCTTTGCCATTCTCTATAATGATCACTGTAGTGTATATTTAGAACTAAAATTTGATTTGATTGTTGGGCAGTGGAGACTTCTGAAAACCATAGCTCTGCAGGGTGAAGGGGGCAGTAACTTGTCTAATGTGAAGAGGCCTGGATGAAGGGTACACGTACACAGTGTTAGTGCTGGTACTTAAAATGCTTTGTAGGAATAAGCTGAATAAGAACCCTTTTTGAATCCCCCCAAAGGCGATCAGTAGGGCTCATGTAGGTACTTGATTTTGGTACCAGTGGGTAATTTAATTTCTGTATTTTTGGATACCATTTCGAGTATCTGATTTGGTACCTGGATACCATGTGAGTACCTGGAAAACCAAAATTTCAGTTCCCTGGTTTTTGAGTACGTGAAACAAATACACACCTACCCCCTCAAAATTTATGAAATCTGGTACCAGAAGTTGAAAAATCGGGGGCAGAATACCCAATATTTTGGGTGCCCAATTGGATACCGTTTTGGGAATACTCCAGATTTTTGTGTCTAATTGCAATTTAAAAAAAACCCGAAACTTTCAACTTTTATTTTCTGCTTACATACATCCATGTCAAATTTTAGCATATACTCCTGCTTATATAATACTTGTATTCCTTCAACTTACATGTTGGTTGTACCAAATTTCTGCTTTCCACTATATACATATCCTCATTTTTACATTCATCTTCTTTCCTCCTCTCCTCAGAGGGTTCTCCCACTTAAGCTAAAAGAACATATTTAACATAATTTAAACCATAAACCTTAAACTGGTATACTGAGTTTCCAAAGTGATAATTCCAGTTGCTGTTTATATATAAAAGGCAAATAAAAAAGACATCTCATCTTCTAATTGAAAACTTGACAGGCATACTCATTTTTGTGGGTACACGCTTCGTCTGTATGTATTAGCACATCAGCACAGTATAAATTCTTCTGTCTGTTTTCTCATTAATAAATACAAGATTTAGAGATGAAGATGTGATAGTTCTGTTACAGCAGCTGTATCCGTTAGATGGGATTGGCGTTCGGGTAATCCTGTGTGCTTTATCCCTCGGCGCAAGGAGTGAAACAGATGATGTAATTCACAATGGGAGGGGACCCAATCCTGCCTAGATTTGCAGTGCTTAATTTTAGGCCCAGGAGTAAAGTTAAGCACCCATGTAATCCTTGGCAGGAGTGCGGCCTCACGTATTCCGCAAACGCCTCTGCTCTTTCCTTGAACAGGATTATAAATTGGTGGGGAAGGCCAAGCAATTTATTGAGTTATCGCCTTTTAATATCCCCTTGAGGAAGATGGGCAAATTCTGCGTGGCCAAGGGGAGAGGTTCAGTCCTCTAGAGACATCCTCTTGCAAATAACAATAGTTCATTTACAGTGGAACTTGGGCAGAGAGCTCCTTCATCTATTCTTTAGCAGTCAGAATGAAGCCAGTTGTCCAGCACTTAGTTTCCTGGAAGAGATTCCTGGCTGGGCTTTATTTTACCCCACTGTTGCTCTCCGTGTTTTGTTCAAGGTCTGATTACATGCCTATCAGACTGACTCTTCTTTTATCCTTCTAGCTTTGGCTGTAACGAATGCTCTGATTTGACAATTCAGTCTGGTGGAGGACGGTGTGTAGTCACTTCTGACGCAGCTGGTGTGTCCATCACATGAGATGTTGTGTGTTCTGCACATGGCTTTCTTAGCTGGAAGCAGTGACTTTATTGAGTGCAAAACGTCAGAACTTCTCTTTCTTGCCCCGGTGGGATGCCGTAATACCAGGGTACAAAATCTATCAAAATGACAGAGTAGATCGAGCTGGCGGTGGGGTGGAACCATATGTTAGAGACGGCACTGAGTCAAGCAGGATTGAAATTTTCCAGGAAGTGAACTGTACTCTGGAATCTCTGTGGATAGAAATTCCATGTGTATAGTGGGTGGGACTGTACTATCAACCCCTTGACAAGAACTGAGAGACTGACTATGAAATGCTAACGGAGATTAGACAGGCGACAAAAGTCTGAAACAAAATAATAATGGGTGATTTTCAATTACCCTAATATTGACTGGGTGAATGTCTCCTTGGGGCGAGATGCAGAGGTAAAATTTCTTGATGCCGTAAATGACTGTTTCTTGGAGCAGCTAGTCCTGGAACCTATAAAAGGAGGTGCTGTCTTGGAAGCCCAGATTAAATGTATTCCACAAGTAAAAATAGGTAGCAAAAGGACCAGATGTCTGCCAGCATGGCTAAATGGTGAGGTGAAGGAGGCTATTAGAGCCAAAAAGGTTTCCTTAAAAAACTGAAAGCTAGTCCTAATGAGGAAAATAGGAAAGAGCATAAGTATTGCCAAACTAGATGTAAAATATGAATAAGGCAGACCAAGAAGGAATTTGAAGAGCAACTTGTTAAAGATGCAAAAACTAATAATAGAAACTTTTTCAAGTACATCAGAAGCAAGAAGCTTGCTGGAGAGTCATTTGGGCCATTAGATGAAGGGGGCGCTCGGGTAGGAAAAGGCTATTGTTGAGGAGCTGAATGAATTCTTTGCTTCAGTCTTCACTGCAGAGGATGTTGGGGAGATACTGACGCCAGGACTATTGAATCGGAAGAACTGTCACAAATCAGTGCAACTCCTGAAGAGGTTCTAAAGCAAATTGACAAACTAAATAGTAACAAATCACCAGGGCCAGATGATATCCACCCCAGAATTCTGAAGGAACTCGGATATGAAATTGCAGACCTACTATTGGTGTTTCGTAACCTGTCGCTAAAATCTGCCACTGAACCCGAGAATTGCAAGCTAGTGAGTGTGTCACACAAGTATTTAAAAAGGGCTGCAGAGGCGATCCTAGAAACTACAGATGGGTGAGCCTGACGTCAATGCTGGGCAAACTGGTGGAAACGGTTGTGAAAAACAGAACTATTGGGCATACTGATAAACACAACATAAATGGGGAAGATTTATCAAAGAGAAGTTGTGCCTCACTAATCTATTGGAATTTTTGAGGGTGTAAATAAGCATGTGGATAAGAGTAAGCCAGTCGATATCTTGTATCTGGATTTTCAGCAGGCGTTTGATAATTTCCCTCACAAGTTATCTAGTCATGGGACAGGAGACATTGTTCTGTTGTGGATTTGGTAACTGGTTAAAGGATAGGAAGCGAAGAGTAGGACTAAATGGTTAGTTTTTGTAATGGAGAGAAGTAAATAGTGGAGGGCCCCAGGAATCTGTACTGGGACTGGTGTTTAATATATTTATTAATGATCTGGAAAAGGGAGCAAAGAGTGAGGTGAGCAAATCTGCAGATGGCACAAAGTTCTTCAAGGTAGTAAAAACCTGAGCAGACTTGAGGAATTGCAGGAGGATCTTGCAAGATGGGATGGCGTCTAAATGGCAGATGAAATTTAATGTTGACAAGTGCAAAGTGATGCACATAGGGAAAAACAATCCAAACTTTATGTACACAATATTGGGTTCTAAATTAGGAGTTATCACTCAGGAAAACGATCTTGGAATCATTGTGGACAATAAATTGAAATCCTCAGCTCAGTGTGTGGTTGTGGCCAAAAAAGCGAACAGGATGTTAGGAATTATTCACAAGGGGATAGAGAATAAAACTGAAAATATCATAATGCCTCTATATAGATCTGTGGTGTGATCGCACCTTGAGTATTGTGTGCAGTTCTGGTCGCCCCATATCAAAGATACATATAGTTGAACTAGAAAAGGTACAGAGAAGGGCAACAAAAATGATCAAGTGTCTGGAACGGCTCCTGTACGAAGAGAGGCTTGATAGCTTGGGGCTCTTCAGCTTGAAAAAGAGACGGCGGAGAGGGGATAGTCTAGAAGCTTATCAAATCATGATGTAGAACAAGTAAATAGGGGGTGGTTATTTAACCTCTCATAGTAATAGAAGTAGGGGACGCTCCGTGAAACTAACTGGTAGATTTAAAACAAAGTATTTTTTTTCACTCAACACACAGTTAACTTGTGGAATTTCTTGCCAAAGGCAAGGCCAGTAGTTAGCTGTGGTGGTGGTGGGTTTTTAAAAAAAAGGACTGGGTAAGTTCTTGGAAATTAGGTCCATTCCCAGCTCTTAGTGCAAAACCAGTTTAAAACCCTACAGCTATTTGCCTTTTTGCCCTTGGCTTAAGACAGGGGTTGGGAATCTTTTCCTTCCAAGGGGCCAATTTGAAAATGAACACAAGCTCTAAGGGCCGCATAGAAGTTGGGGGCAGAGGTGTTTAAGGGATGCGCTCAGGATGGGGGAAGAAATGAGATCATGGATCTATCCCCTACCCGTGCGTGTGCGTGTGCGTGTGCGCGCCTCATCTCTGCTCTCTTATCTTGAGCTCAGTCCTTCAGTGTTTGGGAACGCGGGCAGGTAGGAAATGGATCCAAGAAAGGGGCCAAATAAAAGTAGTCATGGGCCACGTTTGGCCCCCAGGCCTGGATTTAGAGGACTTTAACTCTCTGGCAGAGCAGAGCAGATGAACTGTCTCTACCTGATCAGCCTCCATGGAAGAGCTGGTCCCCGCTGTGGGCATTGAGAGCCCAGCCCAGCTGGGCTGGCTCCTCTCTGCTACCTGTGGCCAGCGAGAAGAGCTGGCTGCGGCGCGGTCAGTTGGTGGGATCTGCAGGTCTGCGTTGCAGGTGACATGTGATCCCATTCCCTCCATCTTCTCGAGGTGGGGAGCGGATTGTCTCTCTCCAGATCACTGCCTGCTGCCAAGTCCGTGCTCTGCTCCTTTGAGCTTGGTTTCCCTGCAGCGGCAGCATGCAAAGAGCCCAAGCAGGAAGGAGCAAACATCTCGTGCTTCCGGGCTCTAATGGATAACGGCTTGTTCTATGTGTGATGCTTCGCTGCACTAACCTGTTAAGCAACCGCACTGGCTGCACGGCTAGATTTTTTTGCTTTTCATAAAAAAGCCACACGTTAATGACAAAGGACGTACGCATGGAATTTTCTAAAGGAGGCGGTCGCTTGCCATCTGATGAGCTTGCAGCATCTGTATTTTCTGAACTGTTGCCATGAAGACAGGCTGCAGAATCAACCTGCAAAGTAAACACATTGCAGAGCTGTAGCATAGCAGGCTCTCTTACTGAGATGGACATGGGGTGTCTGGGGGACGGGGGGGAAGGATGACGGAGCCAGGCTTGCACCCAGGAGTCCAGACTGTTTGAGTCTGTTTTCTCCTTCCTTGTACCTCAGAGTATTGATCTACACTAAGGACGCCAGCCAAGAGAGAACCTTATTAGCGTAACAATCTTGCAAAGTTTCAACTCCTCTTGAAAACATGAAAGTCGGCCTCTGCCATTATGATAAAGTATTAATCCAGTACAAGCAGTGTGCTGGGCACTGTACAGTTATTAATTAGAAACGGATCCCTGCCCTGAGGGGCTTACAATCTGGGAATGACGAGGGGACCCTGACTGAAAAAGGAGACTTAGCATTAGCAAACAAGGCTGAGGGACAAGGCCTATGTGGTGTTCTGCTTGGCTTTCTGTTCCTGTTGGGTGGATTTTAAACTAGTAAAAGCCAATTGGAATCTCTGTGGGCGGGGAATCGCTTCAGGGTGCTAGAACCAAGAGCCTAGTAGGCAGGACAATGAGGCTCAAAGAGAGAGCCCAATGGAGCTGGCCACCCCCACCCCTCCACCAGGGTTTCAAGGGCCCCGGTTCTAATCCCAGGCCCATACAGTAGGCTTGTACGCCTGCCTAGTACAAAACGCACACGTTCTATTGCTCTCTCCATTGAGCTTCTGTATGCACTCAGTGTGCTTGTGAGGAGGAAGCCTCATTGGAACTGCTACAGGTGTGGCCTTAGACTAGATCAGGGGGCACAAAGTTCCCAAGAGCCGCATACCAGAATGTTCGTATCACCAAGCCACAAGACGTGTCCGTTGCGACTCCCCTGATCCTGGGGCCGTGTGGCTTCCCCGAGCTACCCCAGCCCCTCACATCAAAGCTCTGACTCCCAGGAGGTCTGGAGGCTTTGAGCAGCAGCAGTAGTGGGTCCAGGGTACGCTCCCATAACCCCCAGGAGGTTTTGGTGCTGGGAATTGTGGCTCGGCGTCTTGAGAGAGACATATGGACGCGCCCCAGGCAGCCATTTCTCAACCCCCATTTGCCTGCCCCCCCCCAAGCTGCTTAATTTCTTGTGCCTCCTCTCAAAGACAAGCCTTTATCTTTAGGACAAGGTCTTGGCGGCTGTTCTTCAAAATCAGCATGCTGCCATCTTGCATCTTTGGAACAGCACAATCCACGGGCGTGGCCAGCTCCCTAAGAATTGATAAGATCACTGTCATAAGCAAGGGACAGCAGTCATCTGTGATGACACCACCGATAGCTGATTAAACCCTCGGCATGTTTTTCATCCCTTCCATGCCTAACAATAGAGGCAGAGCTATTTAAAGATCTCCTGTGAGGGGTTTACCGAGAGCGTTTGTCGGGGCAGGAGCACCACCTGCAGGCCTAGCTGTGAGCTGCGCTTGTGCTGCTATTAGTAATCCAAGCTAAGTAGGCCAACCGGCATGAATCATTCCACAAAGAGCTGTCCCTGCACGCCCCCAACCATCCGTACGCACGTCCTCGATCATTCTCATTTGCTGGCTCCCGGCACCCTAGCCTAAATGGGTAAAGATTCGTGCATGGGCTACTCGGTGCTTCTGATGACTCTTCAAGGCAAAGAGATGTTCTCTTGGCCCGTGGCCCCTCTCTTAGTGTCCTTTGTAATAAAATGCAGTATTTGGTCAGGCTCATTGCCTTGATGTCCAGTGGTTCTCACCCCTTTTTGTGGGCAGCAGCAAGGACCTGGCATGAGGCAACTGGAAGCAGCAGGAGATGGCGAGGCATGGAAGTCTCAGGAAATCATCTCGCCTCTCCCTGTCCCCACCCTCAGCGGCACAGGCAGCCAGAGCAAGTGGCAGGAGGGGATGCTGCAGGGGGCTTGGGACACTTAGTCCAGGCTTTTCTGGTTGAGGACCACTGCTCTGCCTGTGTTCTGGAAGCAGTGACGATTACAAAATATAGTCGGTGCATTTGGTTCTTGTTGCCAAAACAAGCTGCTATAGGCTGATCCTTTATGCTTTTCTTTCTGTTTCCTTTACTTAAGGAAAACTAACATCAGCCAAACTGAGACGGTAGCTGCCCTGGTGCTGAAAAGAGTTGCTTCACCATCCAGTAAACAGGTATGCTTTGCGTGACGGGACTTTGCAGCAGCCATCTGAAATAATGGCCTTGCCTTTTGTTGACTGAGGAATTTGGAACTCTCTCGGCAGATGTGAACAACAAGTCTCTACCACACGCTGTATAGAAATCCTCTTCTGAAAAGCTCTTCTGCAAACATTGGGTGGAATTTTGTTGTGAATTTGTTTGTAGAAGAGCTTCTGAGAAGTGATTTTTTACAACGTGCTTGTCTGTGTGTAGAAAGCAGATACGGAAAAGCCAGTGAGCAACCTAACTGTCCATTTCCTTTCTTTATTTAAATTTTTATCCTGCCCTTTCCTCAAAAGGCTCAAGGCAGCTGATGTTTTGATGAGTGTCCCTGAATCCTTTTAAACCAACTCAAGATAAACAAATTTTCCCTAATTAGTTAGCATGCTGACAAGGTGAGCTAATATATTTACCTTTAAAGCCCTGTACAAATTGGGCCCTACTTACCTGCGGGACTGCCTCCCCCCTCGTGTCCTGAATCGTCCGGGAACACCCCCTTGGAGATCGCCCGGGTGGCCACGTTCGAGCGGGCGCGATGGAATTCCCTCCTGGTGGAGATTTGCTTCTCTCCGAATCGCCCTTCCTTCCGCAGACAATGAAAGACCTGGCTGTTTCACCAGGTGTTTGGTGGAGGGGGGGGGGGGGCGGGTTGTTGTTTTTAAGAATGGGTTTTTCACCAGACTCCTTTTATTGTGGACTTCAATTGTAATATTTTATTATATTGTTTATATTTGATCTTTTATATATGTTGTACACCACCCCAGGCTGCCATTGGGCAGGAGGGGGCGTTATAGAAATATTATTATAAATAAATAAATTATATTTACTGTTTTTTACTGCTTCGTATCCCTTACAGTCAGATGTACACAAAGATAAAAAAAATGACAAGGAAAAGAAAAATGCAAGGCCTTACCTAATCTGTGAATGTGGCTGAGCTTTCCTAAGTAAACCTTTCAGATGGTGCGGAGGTGCGTCTCTAGTGGGTGCCCGCCCGTGTGGCTGTTTTTGAGCATAGCGTTACTCATAATTTAGAGGCAGAAGAGATTTTTCTTGCAAATGCTTTCTGGCAGCAAAAAGGGATGGAGGGGAAGGCACAGATGTTCCAGGCAGTAATGCATTTCTTAGATCTCTAATAGCAGACTTAAATACTGAGTGGCCTGTACTATCCTGAAGGAGGATTTATTCACCTTGAAGTCATTACCTCTTCAAATTAACTTTTACAACACTTACAGGCTGCAGCCCTGAGTTTTGTGAGTTCTTCCAGTGGGCCAGGGAAATGCTACTAGGAGTACGCAGTGCTTTACAGTCACAGATTTTGGAGACCGGTCCCTGCCCAGTAGGCTTACAATGTAAGCTGAACAAGGATGAGGGGAGCACAAACTCCCATTTTACAGATGGAGAACTGAGGCTGAGAGGTTGTGATTTGCCTAAGGCCCAACCAGGGAGTTCATGACTAGGATGGGATTTGAACCCTGGATTCTCAGATCCAAGTCCAGGATCTTACCCACTACACCACACTGGCTCCTAAACCCTTAGACATGGGCATAACAGGATTCGTGGATGGAAGCTGAAAGTATTTATTTATTTTATTTTAAATTTATTACCCTGCCCCATCCAAGGGCTCAGGGTGGGTTACATTACATTAAAACATATTTGAAAATACGCAGATAAAATCTCTGTAACCCCAAACCTTATCCCCACCTGCCAAATGGCTGCCCAAATAGAAAAATCTTACATTGCCTCCGGAAGATAAGCAGGCTCAGGCTTAGATGAGCATCCAGGTGGGGAGTTCAATAACTGTAGGGCAGCCACTGAGAGTGACTCTCTGAGCCCCCTTGCTGTATGGACTTGACAGGCCGATGGTACGTAGAAGTGGGAGCTGCTTCGTATCCCTCCCAGCTTATCTCTGAGGCTGCAAGGGAAACCAGTGGAGGAGGAGGCAATCTTTCAGATATAAGGAGCTATTGTGAGCCTGGAAATAAAGGCTGCATCTTTCAATGAGAATAATTCACTATTGCAGCAATCTATGTAGGGTGTCGTTACGACTGGCTTTCTCTCTCCAAGATCTCCTTCTGTGCAATGAGAAGTCTGGGATTGGTGCAGACACTTTGCTGCACAGGAGGGCAGATTGCATGTGATCGTAGCAGCCTCTTCTGGCCTTTTTAAAACTGAAATTTAATTGTGTGCCACTTTTCCTGCAAATGTGTCTGAACGATGCTGGTTCACGTTGTCTGGAATCCGCGGCCTTTGTCATTTTATTTGCCTCTCCGCATTGTCAGTAGCTTGAGGAGAGTCACCAAATCCAATCTGAGTTGCAGCTTGACACATTGAAGGGCAGCGCCAGTGGCTTGTTATCTGCCTTGGAGGTGCACAGCAATTGTATATCCTAGATTTCATGGGCTCGGTTTCCTAGAAAGGCTTCCTTGGGTTTAGACGGGTGGGGGATTTCTAATGGAAAGTGGGGAGACACTGATTACGTGCTGCTTGATGTACAGACACCAATTTCCTGCAAGCTTTAAAAACCACCTCCCCATCGTAATCGCAGTTCCTCCTCACAAGCCTGTGCTCAGGCTGCCAAGTGAAATGGCTGCATATGCTGCTCATTGTTGTAGTGGGTTCTATTAATGCAGAAGCCACTGTTGGGCCCTAAAGGTAAATTTTTAGTGGTCTGCGTAAGGATCTATTTAAACAACTCTCTTCCATGCTACTAGCTGTTGCACTCTTAATTTCCATGCTCAGGACGGACCCTGAAGTGCTTGTGCTGCCTCTCGCCTCGTGTTTTGTGTCTTTGGGTGATGCGTTTTGTGAGGCAAGCCGACCAGTTGTGGCCGGCCACGCCACGGGCATCTGTTCAGAAAGAACGAGAGCTGTTAGAATCCCCTCATTCATCAGCGAGCGTTAAGCCAGTTGCTCGGATGACTCTAGATGGCAGCCTGGAGATGTAAGATTGGTCACAAAGGAAAGGACGCGGCGAGCGGTTTGGATTTTTATATTCCACTCGACCGTCAGGATTCTTGTTTCTCTAGTGTGTAGGATTCATGCCTAGAGCAGGGTGGGGAACCTTCTTCCCGTGGGGCTGATTATCTGGCCCCTACCCTCAAGCACTGAAAGAGTGAACTCGGGGGGAGGAAGCCGAGATGGGGGCATGCCCTCAGGGAGAGGGGATGGCTCTGTGGCAGGAGTGGGCAAAGTTCCCAGCACCCAGAGCTGCATACAGAGAGCGTCATACAGCCAGGATGCGTGTGCTGTCACACGTGTGCGCGCACGGTCCTGTTTTGTGATTGGCTGGTGGAGCCAGTGCTCTGTGGCCCTGGCGGATGGGATTGTGAAACGTGGCTGCGATTCAGCTGCCAAAACTTGGGTGCGAGGAAGGAAGGCAGCAGGGGGACCAGGACCAGCCCTGGCCCATAGCCATACTTGGGCTGCCCCAGGGGCACATGCCGCTCCTGAGCCAGAGCGTCCCCACCCCTGGAGCTGAAACAAGGACCCACGAAAATGGGTAAATCCGTTAAAATGGTGAGATCTGATAACATTAGGTATTAATCAGTACCTGATTAGTGCTCGAAGGCTACTCGATGTACCCATAGACCTTTTTTTGGTCCTGATTTTCTGACTACTAGTACTGCCATCTGGTATTTTAGTGACTCGGTATCTGTAATACCTGGTATTTTGAGGCAATTGGGTGCCCGTTCAGGACTCGGGTAGCCCCACTGGGCACCCAGTACGGTCGGTACCTGAAATTGTGACTATTAACCTCTGGTAGCAAGTGAGTTACCCGTTGTGATCTCTGGAACCTCCCCTTCCTTCCACCCCCCGGAGCACACCAGCACCATGGCTGGGGCCCCCGAGCATGTGTTTGTTTTCAAAGTGGTCTGTGGGAGGGCAAAGGTTTCTCAGCCCTGGGCCCTAGAGGCTCGGTAGAAATGGGGAGCCTGGCTGAAGAAGCCTCTGTCTGTGATGCTTAAGCTGAGGGTCCGGCCTAGCGCAGAGGGGAGCCAGAAAATCCTCAACAACCAGCCCCACAATTCTAGGATTCTTAGTGTGAAAAGTGAGACTCCGAGCCAACCAAGAGGGATGCTGACAATCCGTATTGTTTCCCCCGTCTGGCCCATCCCCAGCAGCCGGTCTAGATTGCTCTTCTCAGTCTGTTCCTAGACTTTTTTGTGGGGGGGGGTTTGACCCCCCCCCCAATTTTGCTCTTTAAATATAATCCCGTGACCCCAGATGGGTCTGTCAAACACTGGACTCTCTGCGGTCCTGACCTTAGCTTAGAAACCTCCCTCTTGGACACTATAATTGGCAACGCATTCAAGAAATGTTAATTATTGGTCTGTGGGGTGATTTCCCTTTGGGAGGTAATTAATCCAATTTCCCTAAGTAGTACCTGATGGTGATTATTTATTTCTATAGTTCCTGTCCCTCCCATCAAATGGTGCTCGGAGTCCTTTGTAGCATGTGATCTTCCCTCCCAATCCTTC
Source organism: Sphenodon punctatus (assembly GCA_003113815.1). Lineage (NCBI taxonomy): Eukaryota > Metazoa > Chordata > Lepidosauria > Sphenodontia > Sphenodontidae > Sphenodon > Sphenodon punctatus. Next base: position 2,757,459 of record QEPC01010893.1, read on the forward strand.
CTCTTCCCTATAAATTGCCATTGACGGGGGTCTCCATCCTCCCCGTCCCCCAAGCTCGCAGCTTGGGCTTCATCTTTATTTATTTAAAATTTATATCCCGCCCCTCCTGCCCACAGGGCAGCCTGGAGCGGCAAACAACATTCATTAAAACAATATAATATTTTAAAACAATTAAAAAATATGTGGGGAAAACCCTCATCCCCACCCCACCCCTATCCCTCGCCAAAAGCCTGACTGAACAGTCAGGTCTTACATATACGCTGAAACAGCAGGAGTGGGAGCCAGCCGAGCCTCCTCCGGGAGCGAATTCCACAGCACAGGGGCTGTCTCTTATACACATCTAGATGTGTATAAGAGACAGGCCCTGAGCTGCACTCCTCCCCCCCCCACATGGTGGCTTTGCTCAGATGCAGGGAGTAGAGGCTCTTGGGCTGCTTCCCCGCATCCCGCAGGACCTGTCCCTTTTATTCCAAATATTTCCTACTGACTTCCTGAGAAGCCCACAAGCAGCTGAAGGAGTCCAGCAGAACAGGTGAAGTTCACCATGTTTCCCGACAGGGATCTTGTAAGATATTTGCTTCCATTTGATGTGTCTCTCAGCTTGTTACCGTTCCCATGGCTTTTCAGCTCTAAGCAGTGATCTGTTGGCACATAGGATTCCCCATAGAGTGGTGGAAGGGAGAGGGGGGGGTCTCCCGTTCTTGCCTTGGCCCCCAAGACGCCAGCGTTTAGGGCTCCAGTCAGAGTTCAGAGCCAGTTGTCGGGATCAAGCTTCTTAGCAGCTCTGCGGTTGGCATCACACCCAAGAATCTCTTGCATGCAGAGTGGCCGTGGTGGCCGTTAATTTATAGGGGGGAAGAGAATGCTGTAACATATTTTTCTCTCTGAAAAACGCGAAGACCGTGAGAGATAAGGACAGGCTCCAAAGTTGCTGATCTTTTGGGAATTTGTGGGTGGGGAAAGCTCAGCTTGTTCCTGTCGTCGGAGCAGGTGAGAAGGCTGCCTCCTTGTTCAAGATTGTCTCCAGAGTGGGATGTTCAGCTAGCATCCCTGGATGTGTTTCTTACTGAATCCGGGGGTGGTCAGATTAAGTCAGTAGGTGGGCTGCAATAAATTGTCTGGCCCCCAAACCAGACCACCCAGAAGCCATCACCCTCATCCTAAAACTGACTTAGCTAAATTTAAATTGAGCAAAACCTAACTCCATGCCATCACATCCCCATGTTAAATCAGATTGTCCCCCTCCACCAACACACATGCTCAGATGCATGCTGGATCCAGGGGAGTTGGAGGTCCTGTGTGAAATGGTGGTGTGGCCTCCCCTCCTTAAAAAGGAATGTTTGATGGTCACATGCTGACTTGCCCATTAGAGAAAATTAACATCATTAATTTTTGTTCAGTTAAATGGGAGCTGGGGGGTTCTTTCCTTGCAGACTACGTGTTCCACACAAGTTGCTTGTGAGTCCCATGTGTTAGGAGTTTCCTGCTGAATTGCCATGGGACTTCATATTCCAGGGCTCCCCGGATTTGTGGCTCTGTGGGCCTGTATTTACACCAGTGCTTCTCTCTCAGTGTTGGTGGCCGATCTCCGCCAGGAGATGGACGCAGGATGTTTGACATTTCTGATCCTGCTAGATCTCTCGGCCGCTTTTGACACCATGGACCATGGGCTGCTGCTGAGATGGCTGGGGGGCCTGGACGGGACTGTCCTTGGGTGGTTCCGCTCATTCCTCTCGGGGAGAAGTCAGCGTGTGGTGCTGGGGGCTGAAACATCAAGCCCCCGGGCCTT
>QEPC01010893.1:2768686-2790757 GCA_003113815.1 Sphenodon punctatus
TCCCCCCCCCCCCCGCAGAGTACTCTGCAGTGGGGTGTGGGGAGCCCCAGTTCCCACACTGGGAATGCTCTGCAGTGGGCAAGGGCCATGTAGGGAACATTTTACCTCTGCCTATAGCACTCCCTAGCATTTGGGGGCTTCTCCCTCCTCTGACTTCTGTGCCAGCCTCAGGGAAATGGACGGTGGGCCGCAGGCAGTACAAGTTTGGAGGGGCACTGCGGCCCGAAGTTCCCCACCTCTGGCTTAGGGTGTTCCCCAGTTTCCGGTAGCTCACTCTCACATCCTCCGGTACCTGGGCCCTGTCTGGTTCATACAGCTGTCTGTGGGCCTGCCAGCACGCCTCACCCACTCCATAGTCCACTGTTACATCAGAATTGCATAAGCAGCGAGGCCTAGGGTGGACTCTGGGCCCTTGACCTGTTAGCCCAGAAGTGAGTTACGGGCTCAGCCATGCTGACACTCGAGGTGGCGCTGCCTCGTTCCCATAATTGCTGCCTCCCCAGGATGAATCAAGCTCATGTGCATCTTGGATGTTTGAGTCAGCTGATGATGTTAATGGGGTTCCTGTAATGAGCTGGCCTGTACAGTACGCAGTGTGCTTGCTGCCCCCAGGGCTGTTACCTGTTACATCACAGGGCCTGATCACAGGGGATGGGATGGAGGTGCGGGGTCTGGAGAGCGAGAGCTTATTTTGGCTCTGGGGCCTCGGGTAATTCACTTGATCTCGGACACAGATCCTGGGGAGGCAGGCAGTCTAAAGACACAAGACGGTAAGGTGTTTGGGGCAGGGACAGGCTTGCTGGGGTGGGGGGCGGATTGTTCAGTGCCCTCCCCCCCACGGAGCTCTGATATTGTCTAGCAGAGAAGAGCCACAAGGACGATAAAGAGTGAAAGATTTTGGATTGTTTATCCTTGAAAAACAGGAGATGGAGGGCATGATGAATGAGAGTTTTCAAATCTATATACAAGGTTGCTCAAAGCAAAATGGGGCCCAGTTCTCTCTGGTCACCCAGAACAGGAGGGTCAGAGGAAATGAGCTTAAATTAAAGGAGAAAAGATTTAGGCTAAATATTAGGGAGAATTTTATAATAGTGGAATAATTTGACGAGGGAGGTTGTGGAGGCCCCATCGCTGGAGGCCTTTAGACACAGGCATCTCTCAGGGTGGGGTGGGGGGTAGGTACTGGGGGGGGTCCTGCTTAGTGGCAGGGGGCTGGACTAGATAATCTTTGAGTTTCCCTCCAGCTCTGGGATTCTCTCTCTAGAGCGGTCACTCAAATATAAATACTTCAGACACTGATTCTGCCTTCTATGGAAACGATAGGACGTTGCTTTAAAGCTTCAGGGCTCTTCAGCTGATGTTACCATGCTGCAGACCTGGAGGGGTGTCTGAAAGGAGATCCCATTGAAGCCTTTTGTACCTCTCCGCCCATTCACTGGGAAGTCGGATGATGAGGGAGGAGGATGTTCTGGCCTTGCATTCTTTGAGCTTGCTGTGATCTTGTGTATTTTCTTCACACAACAAACAGTGAGGCTGTTGCAGGGACAAACTGACAAACATGTTTGCCAAGCACAATTCAGCGGGCCTGGCTGCTCTGGCTGAGACCTAGCCCTACTGCTGTATGGGCCTGCTCAGAGCCCTCCCAGCCCATCCTGCAAAACTAGATGTCTCCCATAATTGGACATTGACCTTTCTAGCCGACCAGCAAAGAGCTTGGGGGAAAGTATTTACATTCCCTCTGCCTGCTTGTTTGCCTCGAACTGGAACAGAGACTTGAGCAAGGAGTTCTGGCCTGACACGCAAATATGACACGGTTCAGAAAGGTCGTGGGGGCTCTTTTTAAAACCTCCCGGGAGGCTAATTGTGGCTGCCCTGGTGCTCAGGCAGAGGCTGTAATAAGCAGTGAGAGCTGTACTCCGTGTACCGGTAACCTCTGCCTGTGCACCTTTCCACAAGCTGCAAAGTGACAGGAACAGCTAGCGGAGCCGCATGAACCAACGCCCGAGTGCATCCGGTTTCAGTTCATCCTTTGGCTCCGTCCCTTTTGTCTCCCTGCAGGGAGACGCTGGCAGGAAACGGGATCCTGTGCCGTCAGCTGGCTTGTGTGGCTGGATCTTACCTTTTGCCTGGCAGGTGAAAGTGGGGGGCAGCATTTATTTCAGGGCTTGTATTCCCCCACCCCTCCCAGCAGGCACAAGCTAACCCTAATGGGGCACTTCTCCGAAGGCTGTCAACAAAGGATCTCCGATTTGGGGCTTTTTGCCATCTGGGATTGCTGCAGAAGAGGGACATCGTCTCTAGCGATGCTCGCTCTTTCAGCTCTTCTTGTTGCCTTGTGTCCCCCAGGACTGTTCCTAACCGTGTCCTATTTGTGTGTCGGGCTAGAACACTGTGCTCCAACCTCTGTTCCACTTAGAACTGGAAAGGGACTAAATAAAAACTGTCCATGAGCTGCATTTGGCCCCCAGGCCTGAGGTTTCCCACATCTGTTCTATCCTATCTCCTCTTAGTCATCTCTTCTCTAAGCTGAAGAGCCCTAACCTGTTGAGCCACCCCTTGTACGGAAGCTGTTCCATGCTTTTGTTACTCTGGGTGTGCTCCTTTCATTCTCCTCACCCCAACAATAATTGGATTTTAAACTTTCAAAGGTATACTCACCCAATAGGTTCCATTCAGAGTATTTCTGGGATGGAACTACCCCCCCCTCCCAGAAACCTGAAGCCATGTGACTGCTCTAGGGTAAGTTGCCCCAGGGTACTTTCGGTGTGTGGTAAAGTACCCTTGGTTGGTTTCACTTGCATAGAGCCTTAGCAAATTTGTGTGCCATCTTCATAATTTAAGAGTGAGAAATGTATTTATACTTTAGAGCAGAGTTCCCCAGGTTTTGGGTTGCAAACCCCATTGCTGTCTTGGATTCTGTCCGAAGTCTCCAAAATAGGGCCCTGCAGGCAAACGGGGGGAAGGGAGCCACTGATTTTAATGTAGATGCAGAAGGTGCGTTATCAGCTGTTATCAGGGGTCATGAACCTCTGACCTCTTCAACCTATTTCCCATCTCCCCCTACCCCCCTTTTGCTTGTCCCATCCAGACAGTTGGCTCTACCTGGCATGGCTTAATCTGACCCCAAAGCCGATTCATCTGGGGCAAGAGAGCTCAGCTCAGCAAATGAAGGCATTCACGTAGATGGTGGCCATCTCCTTTAGCCACTTGGCATTTGTCACCTGTTGCTTAGCTCCAGAAGCGTTTAAATAACTGTCCATGCTTTGCAGCACCCAAGTGACTTGCTGTTGAAATCTGTCGGCAGTTTAGATGCCCTCCCATTCCCCGCTATACCCTAGCACCTGCCCTTTGAATGGCTTGGGACAGAGGCTGGTTTCAGCCCATGGCTCAGTTTGTCTTGCTTTTCAGGTTACTTATGAAGACGCCTAGAAAAAGCGAGGAGATTGGGTCCATGTTGGCAAAGACTGTCTCTCTTCACCATCTGTGATATTGTTACAGATAGCACCAGCAATGGGCCCGGTTCTGAACAGGCGGGATTAGAGAGAGGTCTTTGCCCCAAGAGGCTTACAATCTAGAATTCTCCTTTATATAGCACCAGCAATGGACATTGAAGGGGGGAGAAAAGGGAGAGGGGAACATAGGGAGAAATGGGATACATTAATATAGCGGTGAGGTTACAGGTGCATCTGCTTAGCTTATGGAGACAAAGTGGTGAGAATGGTCCCTTGTATTGGACCAACTGCTGTTGGTGAGACGGAGCCACCTTTTGGGCCATGCAGGGCCCTTCCTCAGGCATGTAGCACATGACCCTGTGTGGCCCAAAAGCTGGCTCACTATCACCAACAGCAGTCGGGCCAATAAAAGAGATCATTCAAACCAGGTTGCCTCCCTCTCTGTCACTTAGAACCAACACTTGGGAAAGTGAAGAATGGAGCAGCTCTCTCTGGTTCTGCTTTGCTTAGTTACCCTGAGAGAGAAGACAATCTAGAGAGCATAAATAATCCTCCTCCACATCTTTATTTGTATAGAGCGCCCCCCAGCCATGGCACTTGGAGCGCTTTGCATAGACCACAGCTTTTAATAGACAAGTACTCTGTGGGACTATGGTGGATTTAAGGAAAAGGCTAACAGAAGGGGTAGGTTTTTAGGAGGGACTTGAAGATCAGGAGGGAGCAGAGCATATGTGTGTCGAGAAGGGGGTTCTGGGCAGCAGGGGAGAAGGGGCAGAGACAGTTACGGGTTCAGGCTTTGGGGGAGGGAACAACTTATGTGACGATTTCCCCCCCCCCGGTTGCTTTTCTGCTTATCGTGTTTATTCTCTAGTGCTGTTTATTTCTTCCATGCGTGTCGGTTCACAGTGCTGGGCTAGTTTGAATCCCACTTGCTTTTGGGGGTGAGAAATCCCAGGGAACTCTCCCGCCAGTGCAGTCTGTGAGCTTGCAGAGTAACTTGGCATTATGTTATTAGGGTGACCAGATATGCAAATTTTAGAGGACACGTATGTGTAATACAGGCTCCAATACAGCCCTGCAACCTGTATTTCTCATGTGTTTTCTAACATTTGCATATCTGGCCACCCTATATGTTATCCAGAGAAATGCTAGCAAGAGAGGCAGCAGGATAGTTGGGGAAAGTGCCCTCCCCTTATAAAAGACACTTGATATTACCCAGAAATAGCTGGAGAGCCTCGCTGCATGAGATGGCCCCTGTCTGACAGGACACCCCACTCCCTTTGAGCTCAGCGAGTGGAGAGAGTTTGTCCGAGTGCAGCCCTAGATTCCAGGGGGTGGGAATGCCTCGTTAGTGCCAAGGCACAATGATAATTAGCACTGTCCTGGAGAGCTCACTTGTTCCCAGTGCTGGTGCTTAAAGACACTCCCTCATGCCCTAAGCTTCCAAGTGCACACAAGACCGTGTCGGGGACAGGGGGGAGCTGTGCACTTTGGTTAGTACCGGGCGTTAACGCGCCCCAGACTGCCACTGTCTCCGTTTAGGAAAGTACCCCCTGCTCCTGCCAGTGATAAGGAAGCCGGGTGAAATTCAGTCGTCGGTGCAATTCCATAGCTGAGCTAGAGTTCATCTCCAACCGAGGAAACCTCTGCTGCTTCAGTGAGAATCCAAAGCATGGAGCGGTAGGCCGAAAATGCTGGCATCCGCTGTTCCAAGTGGGGAGGAATGAGAAGAATCCTAACCACCTGTTTCTGCTTTAATTCCATTGGGGTCACCAAGTCCAAAGGTTGCTTTGGAAAGGGCCAGGCGAACGGTGGGAAGTTAGCATATCGACCTCGTAGGCTGAAGAATGTCGAGGGACCTTGTTTGGAGAGGGGCCAATCTGATATTGTGCCACTAATGTGTGTTACAGTCGTGCCTGGAGGCCCTGGCTGAGATCAGGGCCCCATTGGGCTAAAGCAAAGAGGAGGAACCTTTCCCCTCCCTCCCATAGTCCACATTAAAAATGAGTACAAGCTCTGCCGCTTGGATAGGAGTTGAGGGCAGGGTGCATAACAGGTGTGTGCGGGATGGGGGGGGAAGAAAGGAGGGGGTTCAAACCCTAGCTCCATGCTGTGGATCCATTCCCCATCCTTGAGTGTATGTTCTCATCTCCGTTCTCAAGCACCGAGTGAGCTAAGGGGAGAAAAGGGACAAATTCCTCCTCCCTGGTCTAGGAGACGTGCAGGCATAAAATAAGAAAATGCCCTGGCCCTGAGCAGCTCACAGGCGAGCTAGACAGGACAAGAAAGGGTGGGTGAAGAAAAAGAGAAAGTGACTTGCTGAAGGGGGACTGAAATCCTGGGGTTTTAGTCCCTTCCAGTGCCTTTCTCCCTAGACTCCACTGTTTCGTGACCAGTTGCCACATTAATAGCCTTGCGTCCCAATGTTGGCACTGATTCAGGTATATCGTGTGCTACTGCTGTGCCTATTGTTTGTGTCCTGTTGCATCGGACACCCTGTACAAACCAGCTTCTCTACCTTGTGGCACAGCCCTTCAGTGCCTTTGTACCCGAAATACCTTGCCTGTCCCTAAGAGCTTTGAGGAATGACCACATGAAATGTTGCCTCTCCTCCCATGCCACACGTCCCGGTTTCTCTCGATGAGAGCTAGCTGCAGAGCCTCCTCTCTAGAAATTGGTCCTGGACTTAACCTTTCAGAGATGCTGCAAGGCCCATCTTTTGAAAAAGAGGGATCCAATTGACTGGAATTTTTTCAGGACTTGTGTGGGGCACGGAGGGTGGGGGGTGAGTAGGGGGGCAGACAAAGTTGTAGCAGAATCAGCTGTGTGTTAGCTGGGTGCTACTTGGGTGGAATGGTTTTGCAAATGTAACAAGCAAATTACCTGAAGGGTCACGGGCACCCATTGATTGCAATTGACTTGAAAGAGTGTGCAATGTTATAAAGCAGGAGTGAGGAAGCTTTTCCCTCCCTGGAGCCGCTTTGAAAATCAGTACAGGTTCCAAGGGGCCGCACAGAAGTTGGGGGAGCGGTGTGCTCAGGAAAAGGAGGGTCCAGCTCATGGATCTGTGCTATGAATCCATGCCCTAGTCTTGTGTACATGCCCTCATCTCTGCTTCCTTCTCCTGAGCCCAGTCTTCCAGGGTTAGGGAGTAGAAATTGGATCCCAGAACTGGAAAAGGCCCAAATTAAAAACTAGCTGTGGACCACCTTTGGCCCTTAGACCTGAGGTTCCCCATCCCCGATATAAAGTATTAATGCCCGTGCAGCTGCGGAGTGCCTCAAGTGTCTCCCCCTCTCCAGTCGACTTTAAATCCAGTTCTTAATCCAAGCAGCCAGGGCAGCCAGACCCATAGACACCCTAGGAACATGTGCAGCTCAGCACAAAGAGAGGACAGGATTTGTTAGCTTTGCCTTTGATCTGGTGTTTGCAGGAATTAATGATCCCTTTTCCATAATGCCATTAGCCTTCGTCCCCTTGCAGGGGTGGCCAGTGTAGCTTTGGCTTTATGTCAACCAGAGGGGAAGGCAAAGGGGAAAGGAACCTTCCCGAAAGCCCTGTTGTGTTCCCATGCCCCGGTGGAGAAGCAGCGTCATGTTTTCACTCCACAAAACATGGTTGTTTGCGTTCTGACAGTTAGTGGGGAAAACAAGCTGACTTGGATTTCAGCTTGGTTGGATTCTTGGAACGGATCCCAAATGCTCACACCAGCCTGACTTTCATGCACAGAAGCAGAGCTGACTGGAAAAAGGTTGAGCAATTCCTTACTGGTAGTCAGGAAGCTTTTCTTCGGAAGGGGAATACAGTGATTGACGCTTTTCAGTAGATGGGTATAAAATTAATTGGGCCTTTAATGCTTTCAGCTGCTTTTTTTATTTTCTCTTAAGCTAGTACTAGAACATCCATTTGTCCTTGGCTGTTTGAGAAATCCTCAGCTCTGGTAGCCGTTCTCCTAAGGGGGTTTCTATATTAAGCTGGTATCGCTGCCCGCACAGATATAAAATACTTCTGTCAGGGATTGGTTAGATTGTAATTGTCTTGACAGGAACCTTGTGTGACTTCTTGAAGCACTTGGCATGAAGCAGGTGTACAGCTAGCTTAATTTAAGGGTGGGAAAACTCAGGTTTGAGGCCAAATGTGGCCCAGGGCTAGCTTTTATTTGGTTCTTTTTCAGTTCATGGATCTGGGCCCTGGATCCAGACTGTACCCTTGAACATTGAAAAACTGAGTTTAGGGAAAGAGCAGAGATGATGGCACAGATCCATAATCAATCTGGTTCTGGCCCTTGAACCATGCACTCATTCTCAAAGTGACCCCAAGGATGGAGAAGTTCCCCCACCCTGGCTTAATCCTTGGCTGTGGTCAGTGAACTGGGGTGCCATATCTCTCTGACTCCACACAGCCACTTTGCTAAATTGGGGGTGATTGAGCTGATGTTTTGTAGGTTGCAAATTCAGATTGAGCATCACCAGGGGTGCGACTAAAGGTGATTTCAGACGTTATGGGCTTCCGAGTCACCACAGTGGATTCCCAGTGGTGGCGAGCCGTCCAACCACCCCCCGTGGTCCAGGAAGGCCCCGAACAGACGTGACGGGACCGGGACCATGGCAGGGAATCGGACAGGCAGACCACGGCCTGAGGCAGCACAGCAGACGTGAGGCCGATTCCTGGCTGTGGTAAAAACACCCAGAAGGCGCACCGGGGAGGGGCGGTAGGCAGACATGGCTGACTGAGGGCCAACGAAGCCAAAAGGAAAAGCCCACACAAGGGAAATGGGACGGGAGGGGGAGGAGGGAGAAGAGCTGCAGAGGCAGCGCACACAGCCGGCACAGAGACAACGAGGAACACACAGTGGAGCACACAGCACAAACACATGCCCAGGCGCATACACACCCGCACGGGAAGGGAAGTGGGAACACAGCGGGACGGACAACAGGCAAAGGGGGTCGGGGACAGGGAGCAGGGGCGGAACCGGCCTGGGGGCAGGGCAGGACACGGGGAACGGCATCCAGAACCCCCACAACAGCATAGTCCGCACGGGAACCCCCACAGCTACACAGGGAGTCCCGGAACGGGGGGACCCCTCAGGGGCAGAGCACAGGCACAGGGGGAGGCCACACGGAACAGGGAGTGGCCCGGGAACGGGCCAGGAGGCCGTCAGGGACCCCATGCGCTGGCGAGGGTGCGATGGAGGCGAGCCGGAGCCGAAGAGCAGAGCAGCTGGTCCAAACACACACCCCCCCCGGAGGTTGCGGGGAGGTGCAGTCTGGGGGGCCCCAGAACCCCATGGTCACAGAGCCACCCAAGGGAGGGGGGTGGGCACAGGCACAGGAGGGATCGAGGCCGGACTATGAAGGACAGCAGCACCCGGGGAGCTGGGAGCCGGCTCGGAGATCAGGACATAGCCACAGGAGAAGGCAGCCATGGAGGGGAACACCGGTTGCAGAGGCAACCAGAGGCGGAGAGTGGGGGCCCGCAGAGGGGGCCCAGAGACACAGGCAGGGGCAGTGGAACCCCAGGAACTAGCCAGCACAGCAGCGAGCCAGGGACATCAGAGAGGGAGCGGGCAGTGACTCATGGAGGCGGGAGCCCAAAGCGGGGCCAGCTTCCAGGGCCCGGAAGGCACAGGGGGCCACGAAGGGGCCCGGGGCCGGGTGGCCCGCCAGGTGTACGAAGTGGGGCCATTGAAGCATGCCCTGACGGTATCCCAGCGCAGACATGTGGTGGGCGACCAGGTAGTAAGCCTCGAAAGGATCCTGCGCGGTGAGCCCCACTTGAACATTGGATCAGGACCACACACCAGCCAGCGCCACCAGCTCCGCCCCAGTGAGCTCCTGACAGGCCATAGTCAGCAGCTGGAGGCCACGGAAGGTGACCGAGCTCCAACAGCCGGTGATAGACCGCCCCACGCAACTGCTGGTACCCACGGGCCCCGTGAACACAGCCAAAGAAGGACACGGCCAGGGCAGGGCCCTCCTCCACCAGACAGGCCATGTAGGCAGCCAGACAGCACACAGAGAGGGCAGACATGGTTGCCGCTGCCGACCACCCCACATGCACGCACCTCATCTCCGGGATGTGCCCATCGGGAAAGGGACGGAGGCCCAGCGTCTCCGCATGCAGGCGGCAATCATGGACACTCGCCTCGTATCCAAAGTAGTGCAGGCCGGAGCTCAGACTCGCATAGGCACCTGTGAGACTGTCCGGGCAGCTCAGGAGAAATTGCACGGCCGGGGAATGCCACAGGTCACACAGGGCCATGGTCTCACGGAATGTCCAGCTATGGGGGGCGCCAGGGACGGTGGGGCCTGTGAGCCCTGGGGAAGCGCTGCCAGCCATGGTTCAGCAAGCGGCGGATAATAACTGCAAGGAAAGAGGGGCCCCACAAGCCCTGGAGGGACAGGAGGGGATGCAGGGGAGCTCCAAGGCCAACCGATAAGGCCACAGGCCGCAACATGGCATGGCAAACTAGCGAGGCATGGGGTGCGGACTCAGCATAGCTGCTGGAACCAAGCACACGTACAGGACAGCCTACACACTAATCAGGGTGGCGAGGACATCAGGCAGCCAACACAGAGAGGTGGGAGGTGATGACAACAGGAATGCAGCTGTTGCCTGCACGCCCGAGCGCAGGCTGGACCATGCACACGACCCCATGAAGGGACCGCAGGTGTGCGCAATGGGGCGCCGGCTGCCTCCCCACCCCGCTCGCCCTGCAGGAGCTGGCCGGGGGGGGGGGCAGGGTAACGCGCCCCCCCCGGTCAGCAGGTCGGGAACTAGGGGTGGAGCGACACAATGCGCAGCCTATAATGGGTGCGGCTCCAACACACAGGTTGCCATGGAGCTGGGATGGAGTGGTACCGCTCACACACTGACCTCTTGCGCATCCAGACCGCAGAGGTGCACCTGGGTGTCCGGCTGCGGGATGTGCATGGCCAGGAGTGCTGCTAGAGCCCGGAGAGTCCACCACGGGAGCAGGCGCTCCCTGGCCCGGCTCAGGGCCCTGCGGGTGTCTGGGGCAGCCCGACAGGCCCTCCTCCGTGACCGGGAGCAGGCTGCTGCACTCCATGAGGCAGCCAGCCAGCTCCAGTGGTGGAGGGAGACCATGGAGCACGCAGCCCTGCTCGCTATGCCCATTGACCGGTGGGTATGGGTCACGGAGCGGGCACAGGGGTGGTGGTCCCGGGCGTTGGCACAGTGGGATGAGGCCCCCTGGAGAGCGCACGTTAGGATGGACAGGCGCATCCCCCTGCGACTCATGGAGCTGCTAACGCCCTGGCTGGAGCGGCAGCACACTCCCATGTGGGCCCCCATCCTCATGGTCCAGCGGGTGCAAGTTGGGGTCTGGGCCTTAGCAACGCCCGACTCCTGCCAGTCCGTCTCACAGCACTTCGGTGTCGGGGTGAGCACCGTCGCCAGGATCCTGCAGGATGTGAGCGAAGCGGTGGAGGGCGTGCTCCTGGACTGAGCGATCCAGCTGGTGGACCAGGCGACCTTGATGTCCCCCTGCATCCTGGGGGACCCGGCCTATCCACACACCCGGTGGCTGATGAAGGCATACCCGGTCGCCAGGAGCCCGGTGGAGGCGCTCTACAATACGCACCTGTGTGCAAGCAGGACAGTGGTCAAGAGGGCCTTTGGGGCCCTCAAGCAAAGCTCGAGGTGCCTCGCGGGCCGGCTGGACTACACGGTGGAGACCTCGGCCCTGGTGATAGGAGCCTGCTGTGTGCTGCACAACGTGTGCGAGACGGATGGGTCTGCCCTCGACTACCCCGTGCCCCGGCGCCTTCGTGGCCCTGTGCCTCTCTATATGAATGCGGAGAACCTGCGGGAGTACCGATACGCAAAGCGTATCCGTGCTGCCCTGGCCAGGCGGATCAGCCAGGAGGCTGAGGCGTGAGGGTGTACACCGTAGTCTCCACCACCCCGGGGCCCCCACCAGTATCCTGGGCATGCCCCTCGACGCCCACCCGCCCCCAGCCCCGGGCCCATGAACAAAACCACGGAAGCGACTGTGGTGCCCGTACATTTATTGTGACCACCACCTACAGGTGCCCACACCACCCTCCACCCAGTGCCATATCCGTCCCCCCCCTTCCCCCCACCACCTGCATGTCTCCGGGGCCTCCCTCTTGGCCGCCCTGTGGGCGCCGTGGAGCTCTGGGAGCTCCCCTCCCCCCTCCACTGTCCGTGTCCCCAGCAGTGTCCTGGTAGGCCTCGGTGTCCTGAGGGGCAGGCGTCGTTGGGAGGGCGGGCGGACCCAGGGTCAGAGGGGCCCCTCTGGGCGCCTGCTTCCTCCGGAGGCCTACAGGGACCGGTAGGCAGATGCGCGGGCCCAGCGGGCGTGCTGGCGACTGGGACGGTGGCGGAGGAGGTGTGGGCTCCGAGGGGCCTGGCATCGGGGCTGGGGCAGGTAGGTTGCCCAGCGGGGCGGCTGCCATCACATAGGCACTCATGGTCCCCGCGTGCAGGAGCAGTGAGGTGCCAGTGTCATGTGACCGGTCCATCTTGGCAGAGTGCTCTCTCACTATCTGGTCAATGACCTGTTCCAGCCACCCGAACGCCTCCACCTGCTTGCTGTGCTTCTGGCGCGCCCATCTCCATTCGAGGTGCACCTCCGCCTGCAGCCTCCGGTCCCTTGCCTCTGCTTGCTGCATGGCCCTTTGGGTTGCCGCCTCCATGCGGTCGATGGCCACCATCATCTGCTCGCCCTGCTCGGTGGTGCTGCGGACAATGTCCTCGGCCTGATCCTTCCTCGGGCGCTGTACTCGTGCTCAGTGCTCCCTCATCCGCTGGGCCGGGGGCACGGGGCCACCTTGCCGGGATCCAGCGGGTCGCCCTGTCGGGGTGCACGGTAGGGGTTGGTTAGGCGCCCCATCCGGCTGCCCCCCATCCCGTCCCGCAGCCGGTGGGTCATGAGGCCCCCCCCTTCTATGGGCCATCCGGTGCCCCCCCCCCCGCACCACTCGGGTCGGGTCCCCTGCCCGGCCACCCCCGGCCTCCCTTCTCCCCACTTGCCGAGTTTCCTCATCTGGGACCTCTGGCTGCTCCTGGGGCTCCTCACCTCCATCCCTCTCGCCTGCCTGTCCCGGGTGCCAGGGCGTGGCTTGACCGAAGATATGGGATGGGGTGGGCAGCCGGATGGGGCACCTAACCAACCCCTGGGGCTCCCTTTCTGAGGTCATGGGTGCCTGGGGTTGCTGGGGGCGGCCCCGTGGCTGGTGTGCCTCCCTCCCTTGGACCGTCCCCTCCGATCCGTTTCCCATCCCACCCGCTCGCTTACCCTCTATGTCAGTCTCGGAGCCCTCCGAGGCTGGTCCCTCCGTGTTGCTAGGGTCCCCTTGCGTCCCCTGGCTGTGGGCGTTCGGTGTGCCGGCCTCGGCCCCTCCCGGTCCGGAGGTCGGCTGGGGGCTGTTGGGGCCGGTGCGTGAGGGGGGCCTGCTGGTCCCCAAGGTCCTGGGGCGTTCCTCTTGGGGGTCGGGGCCCCTGAAGCCGGCGCCTTCTAGGGGGGCAGTGAGGGGAGGGGGTACATCGGCCCGTTCCCTGACCTGGACCACAGCGCTCCCCACGAGGTGCGGAGTGACTATGGAGCCCTTCATGTGAAGGATGCGGTCCAGGGCATCATAATAGGGGGTGGTCCGGGCTCTGTGGCCGAACCTCTGATTGTTGTCCTTAATGGCCTTGTACCCCCTCTTGAGCTCCTTGACCTTGGACCGGCACTGGGCCATGGTTCTGTGGTGCCCTGCCGTCCCCATGTCCCGCACGATCTCCTGGTAGACGTGCTCGTTCTGCTGGTTCACGGCTAGCTCCAGCTGGTGCGCCAGGGTCCCCCAGGTCCTAATGAAGTCCTGGGTTTCCCTGTGCCCCATTGCACCCCTCAGTGGTACAGCTGTCTCCCGCGTGGGCCCTCCTGGTCCTGGTCCTCATGCTCCTCCGCATGCCCTCCGCCCGTCTCCTCCGGGGGCTCGGCCTCCCGGGCCCGTTTCCATATCTGTGGGTCGTAAAGGGGGGGGGGGGCGTTTGGTAGCTGGGTTGCCTCAGCCTCGCGGCCCTCCCCCTTTCCCCCCATCTGCCGCCCCCCCTTGGTGCCCCTGTGCCGTTTCCCCCCCCTTCGCTCCCCTTACCCGTTTCCGGGGTGCCTCGTCCCCCGGGCCGGTTGCCTGTGATGGGACGGCCTGTCCCAGCTGCTGCTGCTGCTCTCCCCCCACCGTCTCCATGTGCAGCACGACCACCTCCTCCTCCCTTGCTCTCTCGTCCTCCGCTCTCCTCTCCCTTCCGCCTCGCTCCATCCCGCCACGTCCCCCTGCTGCTGTGTGCCCTTTAAATCTCCTTCCCTGGCCTGTGTTGTTGCTCATTGCCTGGCAGCGACGCTGTGTGCTTTGTCCCCGGCTGGGAATCGTTTTGCTTGATTCCGGCTGATGGTTGCTGTTCAGTCGTTAGGTTTTGTTGTTATCTGGTGGGAATTGCATTGACCACTCTTCCGGAGATGGTCCGGCCTGGAGCTCAGGAAGGGTGGTTAATATTGGGTGAAAACAGACATGACGCTAACCACCCTTGGTGGTTATTTATGCCTGTTGCAGGGCTGTATTGGTGCCCTATGCAGCCCTGCAACATGCATAAATGACCACCAAGGGTAGTTAAAGGGTGGTTAGCGTCATGTCTGTTTTCATCCATTGTCCCCTGCTGGGGATTGTCTGTGGTGAACATCTGGCGCCCGCCGAACAGACGTTCAGGGCTCTTTGGCCCCGCTGCGGGGTTGAGTGTGGTTCACTGTGGTTGACTGTGATCTCGTAATGTCTGAAAGCACCCTGAGTGAACTTCTAAGACACATTTATTAACTCCAGAAAGGCAGTGAGTTTCCTGTTGAGGCTCTTGGAGCTCATGCAATGAAATAAAATCCTAATAAAAAATGCTCTCTCAACAAAACAAGGCAATAGTATTGGTTTTGAAATGTCCCCTGTACTGAGTGTACTTTGGTACACAAAATTCACCTCGAGTTGTGAACAAATTGGTTTTATCACTGTAATAAACAAGGCTCTGCATCCTTGTCAAAGCTCTGGTTAATCAAAATATTACTACAGTATTAAAAAGGGCTAAATGGATCCCTGTTTCTGACTTAAGTATCATTAAGTGGCAGGGGGGTATTAAGTGACTATTACCTCTGTGTACTGTAAGTTAGTTCCCTCAATGAGTCATACCTCGGGCTCACTAACACAATGGTAGAGGAGAAGATGGAAGAGGTTTCTGTCCCCACCAAACAGGGAACTCCTTAGCTCCTTTAAGGAGAGCTAGGTGGTAATCTTGTCTGCAGGAGTATCTTGAAGGTATTGGCACAGCAGCTCATGTGTGTGGTCATTCTCCAGCACTTCCAGGTAGATTTTCTGGTTAATACTAAGCTCAGGGCCTACAGAACACATTACTATGGAGACCAGAGTGCAGACATCTCTAGAGGTTATTATTATTTATCATTAATGTATGACTTTCCATGTTCAGAGTGCTTTTATGAGCCTCACCCCCATAGCAACCCTGTGAGATAGGTCATCATCATTCCCATTTTACAGATGGGGGGGATTGAGGTTGAGAGAGAGACTTGCCCAAGGCCACCCAGTGAATTTATGGCTGAGATGGGATTTGAACCCTGGTCTCCCAAGTCCAAACCCAACACCTGGTCCACTAGGCTGCACTGGATTTCTAACCACAGCCTTTGTTAAAAGGGAGTTCCCCTCATTGCCTTTGTTCTTTTAAGGCCATCTAACTAGATTTTAAGCTTTAGATTGTAAGCTCTCGGGCAAGGACCGTGTCTGTCTTGTTTTTTGTAAAGCGCCAGATACATCGCTGGCGCTATATATATAAATGCTTCTTATAATAATAATAATAATAATAATAATTAATAATAACTAAACAGCAGTTGTTTACTAAATGCCCTGGTGGGGCATATTTAAATCTAGCCCTTATTGTGACCTTTATGTGATGGCCAACCCATATTTCAGGAAGTGACTTCAAGCTCTGTGTTATCAGGACTCTTTATTAGGGTGACTGATACACACAAGTCGTATCTTCCCCGTTGCTTTTAATTAAGCAACGGAGCCGTGATGGAGGCAGCAGCCTTGACTAATGATTCAAGGTAAGTGCCCCCATTGATGGCTCACCGCTGACTTCAAATTCTGATGGCTTTACATTGATCCCACCAAACCCCACTCGTTCTGGCAAGGCTAACAGGGCAGGGCTGTAATTTCTTCTCTTGTCCCTTCCTGCTGAGTGTGGCTCTTACAAGTCACCTTGGAGCCTGTCATCGTTATGAAACCATCAGCAGCCCTGAAACGGTGATAACTCGTTCCAGTCATTTAAACTCATGGCACAGTTCTCATTTCTCATCTGTATGTGGAGCAATAAGTATTGGCTTCTCTTATTGACTAACAGGTACTCTGCAACAAGCCAACTCCAATTAGTGTCATGAAGGGCTGGAGGAGTCAGAGCCCCATGACTTGTTAGTTATATAATAAGGCCCAGCCACTTGCCTAGCAGAGATGTCATTGTAAACTGAGCTGTAACTTCCTATCATAAAACCTTCCAGCCTCACCTCAGAATTTTTACATTATAATCTCTAGGTTTCCTCAAAATGTCTCCCACCTTGAAATAAAATACTTCCTTCAGTGGGAGTGCCGTCCGTGCAGTCACAGCGCAGCTCCTCTTCATTGCTAGCCTTAAATGTGTGGATTTGGATGGTCGTGAACAACGGAAGATGCTACTTCTCGGGCACAAAGGACTTCTCCAGTATTAGTCTTGAAATAGCGATGTGAAATAGGCCGAGTGCTTCCCACGTTTTACAGATCACCGAACTAGCTCTCAGCCGGAGTTGGTGAAGGATAGGGGGTACCAGGCTGCCGTTTGTGTCTCTGAGACAAGGTGGTTCAGACTAGGGCCGGCTCGAATCCGCTCTTCTCTTTTCATGATAGTGGCATCCATAATGGCACCACCATTTTTGCGTACTGCTGCTGCCATTTTGTGCATGTGCAGACCAGCCAGGCGCTATTTTGCATATGTACAAAACAAGCAAAGCATTTTGATTGGTCACATGAACAAAAATTGGAATGTTTGTTCGTTCTGACGTTCGTTCCAATCCATTGAGAACGTAATCTGATCGGAAACGAGCATTCGTCCCTAGTTCAGATGATTTCTTTTATTAGACCAACTTCTGCTGGTGAGAACGTGCAAGGTTTCGGGCCACACGGGGCCATTCCTCATGCATATCAATTAATTCAGAACTGTAGACTGAACAAAATGCAGGACTGGTCTCTGCAATGCTAACTCCACTCTACTGTTAGATGGGAAATCTGTGCAGAAGAAGGAAAGTCTAGGGGTAAAAACAGACTTTTTTTTTTTTTACATATTTATTTACATAGTTTATATCCCGCTCTATCCCGCCATAGGCGACCCAGAGTGGCTAACAGCACAAAATAAATACAGTATAAAACAGTTTTAAACATTAAAAAGCATAAGCATAAAAAACACACAAAAGCCTGCTTTGGCCTGGGACTGGCGGCATATGTAAATACGCACCACCCGATGTTGGCCCAGGATTGCCCCAGGCAGTGTTAGGGGGCCAGCCTGGGCTGTGACCTTCGGACAGCCTCCAAGGTCACAGCCCAGGCTGAGGCCTGCCCGGCTGTGTGGCCGTGCCCGTGCCTCATTGGCTGCCATAGCTGCCCGTCATGACGGGGGGCGGGCAGGGTGCTGGCAGCGCAGCATGAGCGGGGCTAGCTTCCTGCCTGTACGTTTGTTGTGCTCCTGGCCGTACCCGGGCCGTGTGGCCGGTGGGACAGCTCCCTGCCCGCGGTCATGTCACAATCTGACAGACCGTGTGACCCAGGATTTCGGTCCCGCCAGCCGCGTGTCTGTTTTTACTCTAGGTCTTTTAAAACGTTTGTTGTTTGAAAAATAGCATTTTTTAGTAGAATAGAATAGTGGTTTTTTTTGCAAAGCTTAAACGCTATTACAATCAAAACATAAAAAATAAAAACAGACAAATAAACCCAGACCATCCTGAGTCTTAGATAAATAACAGACACCTTGTACCAGTCATGTATATAATACACATTTTGCAGATAATACGCACTCCTGACTGGTAACCACCTGCTTCTGTAAAGTAGAAAACACTCTCGCGTGACCCTCCTTGCATCCCTTTTCATTTTAGGGCCTGCTCACAAACCCACCTTCTTTTAATACTATTCTGGAGAAATTTAGCCACAGACTTTGAAATCTTTAGAGTTGTCTGGTAATAAGACACACACACACAACTCCCTGGACCTTCCCGGGAGATTACAAATGATGGGCTGCATCCATCGTTTTCATGCCCTCTCATACAGTTTATAGTCCATTAATACATGAGCTACTGTCTCCATTTCATTTTCCGGGCAGATGCAAGGGGGACCTTCTCAAATCGTCCTGCCCAAAGGGCTGAAGGAAGGGTGTTAAATCTAGCACAAGCCAGCGCCCTTCTTTCCTCCCTACAATCCAGATTTTCTAGTCAGGGCATTGGTCTAGTTATCTAATTTATGAGAGGTAGATAATGTGGTAAACTGATGTCGGCTATGTCTACTTGACATCAAAGACCCTTTGCTTCAGCCTATGCCTAGCTGCCTTATACGCCAGGGGGTGAACAGCCTCCACAGGAAAACCCAGCATCCGAGCTTTAAGCTCTGCTTTTCCTCTCCATGAGTTAGTGCTGTTCTCTAGAAATGTTAGTTGAACCAAAGGTGGAGTTACCTGAAATACATTTCAGCCAGTAGGAGATAATTGCAGCCCATATTCTAGCAGCCAATGTAGGTAACCCACATTCCACTCTCAGCATGTTATTTGATCCACAGCAAGGAACAGCAAGCAGTTTCCTGTGAAATGTTGACTGCACCGATTTGAAATTTCGTGACTTATCAATAGTCCATACTGGCACCCCATACAAAAGCCGTGACCGGCTTTTTGCCTTTGAACACTCTCAATGCCGGTGTCACAAGATAACCCCCTCTAGACCTGAACATTTTTCTATGGCTATTGCCGATTAATTTACTTTATCAATAGCTGTCTCGGAATGCACCGCCCAAGCCCCCGTTGTTTGGAACAAAATACCCAGATATTTGTAATGCTTTACCTGTTCCAGATCAGTCATCAATCCTCCAATGATACTTGCGTCTATGTCTCGAAAATACCACCACCTTGATTTTTTCATAATTTGTAGCAAACTGGTTCAAATTACAGTACTCTGCAAATAGATTTAGTTGCCTATGCAGCCCCGCTTGTGTTGCTGAAAGCAGGGCCGTGTCGTCTGCATAAAGCAAGCACGCAACAGAATGATCTCCCACCTTAGGTGGATGGTTTGAGGGGGACTTTAGCAAAACTGGAAGGTCACTCAAAAACAGATTGAATAGTATTGGGGCTAAAATTACAACCCTGACGTACACCCCTTTCAGTCCTAACTTCGTCTGACAGGGAGCCCTTTAGGTCCACTCTCACTCTTAAAGAAGTGTTCACATACAATGAACGGATTAAATGAAGTAGTATCCGATCAATTGATGACGCCTCCAATTTACTCCACAATCTTTCCCTTGGGATTAGGTCAAATGCAGACCTTCACTATTATTTTTTTTAGTAAACTTCATGAAAACTCTTAATTTTTCTGTTTTATTTCTGGGTTTCCAAAGATTTCCAAATCTTTGCTCAAGATTTCAGAAGCTGAAATACAAAATAGACCTGTTTTTTGAAAAGAGAGAGTCTCAGCAACTCAAATGAATTTTAAATTTGGAAGGGTTTGAAATTAAAATATTTTGTTTCCAAAATGCTTTGTGTGGAAATAGAACCGTTTGCCTAAACTCTGTTGAGCCAGTTCTTATAATTGCTGAAGGAGGGAGGATATTCCAAGATGAAACTTGCAGCCATTTAAAAGCTTCGTTAAGGGGCAGAACATGTATGAAGCTGCAGAAGTGTGCCCGAAAAATCTAATCCTCTTGCATGTATCAGGAGGGTCAGGATTGCTGCCTGCAGTACACCCATTTAAACTGCAGATGTCGCTGCTGTACCACTCGTCCTCTTGTTTCCAAGCGACTCCTTGCTGGTGTGTGCTTTTGAATAAGGCTTTACAAAACTCTTATACTGCTCTTCTGTCTGACCCCATAGAGAGACTCCTACCCAGAAGCCAAAGCCCGGCTCCCCTCAAGCTGGAGGTGCTGATTGGATTAGATTTTTTTAAAGGGATGTATTGACTCTCATTGAGACTTTTAGACTCCAAAGCCAAATGTCTGGCTTTGCAACAATGCATGAACTCTAGCCTTTGTTTCCATCTTTGAGAGAGGCCCTGAAAGAGCCCGGACCCCAGGAAAGGGGGTGCAGGATGCTCTAGTCTGCGGCAATGTAAGGATCGGGCAGCCTTTGCAGAGCTCTCAGCGTGATGTCGACACAGGCCAGACGAGGCAGCCACCAGGGGGAAGCATGGCTTGTCTCGCCGCAGTTCAACTTGTTATTTCTGGCCCGTCCATTCCGGAGTCCTGGGGACTGAACACCACAGTCTAGACTCAGTGACAGACAGACAGGATTATTCTCCTGTTAGGTAAGCAAGGCGTAGGCACTCGTTATGCAAATTTCCAGCCAGAGTCTTCCTTTGTAACATTCCCCCCCCCAACTATCCAAATAAGGAAGATGCCCCTTGGTACAGGGAGATTCCTACAAGCACGTTAGGCTATCTGCCACTGCCCTTGCCCTCCAGGTGGCTGTGTGCAGGGTTGGGGAAAGGGCTGCAAGGGGATCAGTTCTGCTTTTGTCTGTTACAGCTGCTGGGGAGATGGCGGGGGTCAGCTGTCCAGTGTAGCAAAGAGCAACTTCCTTGCTGCAAGAAGGTTTTGTCTTGCGTTTATCAGCTCTCTTAGGACACTCAGGTGTCTGTACAGATTCACCAGGTTTGTGCTTCTGCCCAGCGATGCTGGAGGATTGGGGGCGAACGTAGCCCCTTTGCCTCCAGAGCATGGACTCTAGACCTTTTAGTCAGTGCGTGACTGTTCCCTAATCTAACGAACTGATCCTCCTAGAAGGGAAACCCCTGTGGTATTTTGCAGCCCAGAGCAGAGGCGGATTCTCTGGTCCCTGGAGGGCCGAGCCCTGCTGGTGGTTAAGGCTGTGACTTTTTGTACCCAGACTCTGGATAAATAGAAGCTTTCAGCACCAAGGCTGTGTCTCACTTTCCACCAGCAATGACTTTTGTCTGGTCAGTGTTTTCACCAAGTGATTTTTTTAGAATTGTTTTTGTAAACTTCATGAATGTATCCTTGTCCCTCCCTCTGTGCCCTCCCCCATCTCACCTAGATTGTTAGCCCCTCAGGGCAGGGACTCTGTATATTTAATAAATAAAAATAAATATTTAACTACTGTAAAGCACCAGGTACACTGCTGACCCTATATAACTACTTAATAATCACATAGCTAGTTATGCAATTAGCCCTTCTTCTAGCCTCTCCTTTCATCCAGCCATGTTGACCTGCAGCCTCTAAGTGAAAGAGCATACAGGATGGAGATCTTAATTGTGCAAATGAGTACAACTCATCAGTCATAGGCTACACATCCTCTGTCAGTTGCTCTTTAGATTAAATTATTTCTTTTGAGTGAGATTAAAATTCTGACCTTCGAGCAGAGGTGGGGAACTTCAGGCCAGGGGGCCAGTGTGGCTCATGGCAGGTTTTTATGTGGCTCCTTTTCAGTTTCTGGATCTGGCTCCTGGCTCCACTTCCTACACCCCTTCACTGGAAAACTGTGCTGAAGATAAGAGAGCAGAGATGAGGGCATGCACACGAGGACAGGTGACACATCCATGATTGAATCCCTCCATTTCTTGAGTGCAACCCTATTGCAGCCCTGCCCCCAACTTCTATGGAGCCCTTAGAGCTTGTGCTAATTTTTAAAGTGGACTCAAGGAGGGAAACGGTTCCCCACCCCTGTCTTAAATCCTTTCCTCTAGTAACCGTTGCACTAGGTCAGACCTAGAGAGTGGGGCTCCCATTACTTAAGAACATAAGAAGTGCCAGACTGGGTCAGACCAACGGTCCATCAAGCCCAGCATCCTGTCTCTGACAGTGGCCAGTCACGGGGGCCTGGGAGAAGCACCCAACAGGTCACCATGCTATCCATTCCCTGTGGGTCATCCCCATGCTCCCGACAGTAAAGGGTTTTGTTCCCCAATCCTATGGGTGATTTCAGAAGTGACGTGGTGAATGTCCACCACAGTCAACCTCAGTCAAACGCGGGGGGTGTTGAAAGCACCGTGCGTGTCTGTTTGCTCGCATCCAGATGTTCACCACAATCAAACGCGGCCCAGGGTGAAGCTAACCACGCTTCGTGAGGTCGGGGCGGGAGGAGGTCCAGAAGTGTAGTGAATGGTCACCACGGCAGGGGTGAATGAAAAGTAACATCTGAACGGAAACCCGCAGCCGCGGTGGAAGGAATTGACCCCAGCCGCGGTGCATTCTGGGGCTCGAACCACGGTCCACGTCTCCACTGCATGTCTCTTGTGTTCCCCCGGCCCATGTTCTCTCTGATTGCCCCCGGGCGGTGGTCACAATCCTGTCACTTCTGTTGGGGCCGC